>CAXAKS010000218.1:0-157867 GCA_963969495.1 Ceratothoa steindachneri | reverse complement strand
AGGCTTTGATTTCTGCTATAGGCTTTGATTTCTGCTATAGGCTTTGATTTCATCTTTAGGCTTTGATTTCATCTTTAGGCTTTGATTTCGGCAATATGCTTTGATTTCGGCAATATGCTTTGATTTCGGCAATAGGCTTTGATTTCGGCAATAGGCTTTGATTTCGGCTATAGGCTTTGATTTCGGCTATAGGCTTTGATTTCAGGTTTAGTCCTTGATTTCGGCTTTAGTCTTTGATTTCAGGTTTAGTCTTTGATTTCAGGTTTAGTCCTTGATTTCGGCTTTAGGCTTTGATTTCGGCTTTAGACATTGTTATCACAGCCGAGTCTGTAAATAAATTGAGGTGCTTTCAATGAAATAGGGGTTTGGTCTGGTTTAGTGTCTGTTAGGCGTTGATTTTGGCTTTAGTCTTTGATTTTGGCTCTAGTCTTTGATTTTGGCTTTAGTCTTTGATTTTGAATTTAGGCTTTGATTTCGGCGTCAGTCTTTGATTTTGGCTTTAGGCTTTGATTTTGGCTTTAGGCTTTGATTTCGGATTTCCACTTGATTTCGGCTTTAGGCTTTCATTTCGTCTTTAGGCATTGTTCTCACAGCCGAGTCTGTAAATAAATTGAGGTGCTTTCAATGAAATAGGGGTTTGTGCTGGATTACTGTCTGTTAGGCTTTGATTTTAGCTTTAGGCTTTGATTTTGCATTTAGGCGTTAGGTTTTGTAAAGAAATTAGGCTTTTATGACATTAGGCTTTGTTATGACATTAGGCTTTTATGACATTAGGCTTTGTTATGACTTTAGGCTTTGTTATGACTTTAGGCTTTGTTATGACTTTAGGCTTTGTTATGACTTTAGGCTTTGCTATGACTTTAGGCTTTGTTATGACTAGGCTTTGTTATGACATTAGTCCTTATTATCACATTAGTCCTTATTATGACATTAGGCTTTGTTATGACTAGGCTTTGTTATGACATTAGGCTTTGTTATGACATTAGTCCTTATTATCACATTAGTCCTTATTATGACATTAGGCTTTGTTATGACTGTAGGCTTTGTTATGACATTAGGCTTTGTTATGACATTAGGCTTTGTTATTGCATTAGGCTTTGTTATTGCATTAGGCTTTGTTATTGCATTAGGCTTTGTTATTGCATTAGGCTTTGTTATTGCATTAGGCTTTGTTATTGCATTAGGCTTTGTTATGACATTAGGCTTTGTTATGACATTAGGCTTTGTTATGACATTAGGCTTTGTTATGACATTAGGCTTTGTTATGACCTAAGTTTTGTTATGACCTAGGTTTTGTTATGACCTAGGTTTTGTTAGGACTAGGTTTTGTTATGACCTAGGTTTTGTTATGACTAGGTTTTGTTAGGACTAGGTTTTGTTAGGACTAGTTTTTTTATGACTAGGTTTTTTAAATTAGTTTTTTTATGAAATTAGTTTTTTATGTAATTAGTTTTTTTATGACATTTGGTTTTTATGACATTAGGTTATTACTCTAGGCTTTTAACAATAGGCTTTGTTTTGACTGTAGGCATTGTTTTGACTGTAGGCATTGTTTTGACTGTAGGCATTGTTTTGACTGTAGGCATTGTTTTGACTGTAGGCATTGTTTTGACTGTAGGCATTGTTATGACTGTAGGCATTGTTATGACTGTAGGCATTGTTATGACTGTAGGCATTGTTATGACTGTAGGCATTGTTATGACTCTAGGCATTGTTATGACTCTAGGCATTGTTATGACTCTAGGCATTGTTATGACTCTAGGCATTGTTATGACTCTAGGCATTGTTATGACTCTAGGCATTGTTATGACTCTAGGCATTGTTATGACTCTAGGCATTGTTAGGTAAGTTTTAATGAATAGGCTTTGTTATCACAGCCGTGTCTGTAAATAAATTTATATGCTTTAAATGAAATATGGGTTTGGTCTGGATTACTCTCTGTTAGGCTTTGATTTCGGCTTTAGGCTTTGATTTCGGCTTTAGGCTTTGATTTCGGCTTTAGGCTTTGATTTCTGGGTTAGGCTTTGATTTCGGGTTTAGGCTTTGATTTCGGGTTTAGGCTTTGATTCCAGGCTTAGGCTTTGATTTCGGCTTTAGGCTTTGATTTCATCTTTAGGCGTTGATTTCGGCTTTAGGCGTTGATTTCGGCTTTAGGCTTTGATTTCGGCTTTAGGCTTTGATTTCGGCTTTAGGCTTTGATTTCGGCTTTAGGCTTAGATTTCGGCTTTAGGCTTTGATTTCGGCTCTAGGCTTTGATTTCTGTTCTAGGCTTTGATTTCTGTTCTAGGCTTTGATTTCGGCTATAGGCTTTGATTTCGGCTATAGGCTTTGATTTCGGCTATAGGCTTTGATTTCGGCTATAGGCTTTGATTTCGGCTATAGGCTTTGATTTCGGCTATAGGCTTTGATTTTGGCTTTAGGCATTGTTATCACAGCCTACTCTGTAAATAAATTGAGGTGCTTCAAGGAAATAGCGGTTTGGGCTGGTTTGTGTCTGTTAGGCGTTGATTTTGGCTTTAGTCTTTGATTTTGGCTTTAGTCTTTGATTTTGTCTTTAGTCGTTGATTTTGGCTTTAGTCGTTGATTTTGGCTTTAGTCGTTGATTTTGGCTTTAGTCGTTGATTTTGGCTTTAGTCGTTGATTTTGGCTTTAGTCGTTGATTTTGACTTTAGTCGTTGATTTTGACTTTAGTCGTTGATTTTGACTTTAGTCGTTGATTTTGTCTTTAGGCTTTGATTTTGTCTTTAGGCTTTGATTTCGGATTTTGGCTTTGATTTCGGATTTTGGCTTTAGTCTTTGATTTTAGCTTTAGGCTTTTATTTTGGCTCTAGGCGTTAGGTTTTGTTATGAAGTTAGGTTTTGTAAAGAAATTAGGCTTTTATGACATTAGGCTCCATTATGACATTAGTCTTTATTAACATTAGGCTTTATTATGACAACAGGCTTTATGACATTGGGCTTTGTTATGACATTGGGCTTTGTTATGACATTGGGCTTTGTTATGACATTGGGCTTTGTTATGACATTAGGCTTTGTTATGACATTAGGCTTTGTTATGACATTAGGCTTTGTTATGACAAGGCTTTGTTATGACATTAGGCTTTGTTATGACTAGGTGTTGTTATGACTAGGTGTTATGAAATTAGGTTTTGTTAACACTGTAGGCATTGTTAAGTTTGTAAGCATTGTTAAGACTGTAGGCATTGTTAAGACTGTAGGCACTGTTGAGACTGTAGGCATTGTTTGAACTGTAGGCATTGTTTGCACTGTAGACATTGTTTGTACTGTAGGCATTGTTTGGACTGTAGGTATTGTTTGGACTGTTGGCATTATGACTGTAGGCACTGTTATGACAGTAGGCATTGTTATGACTGTATGCATTGTTATGACTGTATGCCTTGTTAGGACTGTATGCCTTGTTAGGACTGTATGCCTTGTTAGGACTGTAGGCATTGTTTGGACTGTAGGCATTGTTTGGACTGTAGGCATTGTTTGGACTGTAGGCATTGTTTGGACTGTAGGCATTGTTTGGACTGTAGGCATTGTTTGGACTGTAGGCATTGTTTGGACTGTAGGCATTGTTTGGACTGTAGGCATTGTTTGGACTGTAGGCATTGTTTGGACTGTAGGCATTGTTTGGACTGTAGGCATTGTTAGGGAAGTGTTAATGAATAGGGAAGTGTTAATGAATAGGGAAGTGTTAATGAATAGGGAAGTGTTAATGAATAGGGAAGTGTTAATGAATAGGGAAGTGTTAATGAATAGGGAAGTGTTAATGAATAGGGAAGTGTTAATGAATAGGGAAGTGTTAATGAATAGGGAAGTGTTAATGAATAGGGAAGTGTTAATGAATAGGGAAGTGTTAATGAATAGGGAAGTGTTAATGAATAGGGAAGTGTTAATGAAAAGGGAAGTGTTAATGAAAAGGGAAATGTTAATTAATAGGGAAATGTTAATTAATAGGGAAGTGTTAATTAATAGGGTAGTGTTAATTAATAGGGTAGTGTTAATTAATAGGGTAGTGTTATTGAATAGGGAAGTGTTAATGAAAAGGGAAGTGTTAATGAAAAGGGAAGTGTTAATGAAAAGGGAAGTGTTAATGAATAGGGAAGTGTTAATGAATAGGGAAGTGTTAATGAATAGGGAAGTGTTAATGAATAGGGAAGTGTTAATGAGAAGGGAAGTGTTAATGAATAGGCTTTGTTATCACAGCCGTGTCTGTAAATAAATTTATATGCTTTAAATGAAATATGGGTTTGGTCTGGATTACTGTCTGTTAGGCTTTGATTTTAGCTTTAGGCTTTAAGCTATTTTCGGCTTTATGCTTTGATTTCGGCTTTAGGCTTTGATTTCGGGTTTAGGCTTTGATTTCGGGTTTAGGCTTTGATTTCGGCTTTAGGCTTTGATTTCGGCTCTAGGCTTTGATTTCGGCTCTAGGCTTTGATTTCGGCTCTAGGCTTTGATTTCGGCTATAGCTCTTATTTTGACTCTAGGCTTTGATTTCGGCTATAGGCTTCGATTTCGGCTATAGGCTTCGATTTCGGCTATAGGCTTTGATTTCGGCTATAGGCTTTGATTTCGGCTATAGGCTTTGATTTCGGCTATAGGCTTTGATTTCGACTATAGGCTTTGATTTCGCCTATAGGCTTTGATTTCGGCTTTAGGCTTTGATTTCGGCTTTAGGCTTTGATTTCGGCTCGGCCTTGATTTCGGCTCGGCCTTGATTTCGGCTCGGCCTTGATTTCGGCTCGGCCTTGATTTCGGCTTTAGGCTTTGATTTTGGCTTTAGGCTTTGATTTTAGCTTTAGGCTTTTATTTCGGCTTTAGGCTTTGTTATCACAGTCAAGTCTGTATATAAATTGAGGTGCTTTATATGAAATAGGGGTTTGGTCTGGTCAGCGTTAGGCTTTTATTTCCGCGTTAGGCTATGATTTCGGCTTTAGGCTATGTTTTCGGCTTTACGCTCTGATTTCGGCCTTAAGCTATTTTTTCGGCCTTAAGCTATGATTTCAGCCTTAAGCTATGATTTCGGCCTTAAGCTATGATTTCGGCCTTAAGCTATGATTTCGGCCTTAAGCTATGATTTCGGCCTTAAGCTATGATTTCGCCCTTAAGCTATGATTTCGGCCTTAAGCTATGATTTCGGCTTTATGCTTTGATTTCGGCTTTATGCTTTGATTTCGGCTTTATGCTTTGATTTCGGCTTTATGCTTTGATTTCGGCTTTATGCTTTGATTTCGGCTTTATGCTTTGATTTAGGCTTTATGCTTTGATTTAGGCTTTATGCTTTGATTTTGGCTTTATGCTTTGATTTTGGCTTTATGCTTTCATTTTGGCTATAGGCTTTGATTTCAACTTTAGGCTTTGATTTCAACTTTAGGCTTTAAATTAGGCTGAAGGCTTTGTTATCACAGCTGAGTCTGTAAATAAATTGAGGTACCTTGGGCTTTGATTTCGGCTTTAGGCTTTGATTTTGACTTTAGGCTTAGATTTCAACTTTAGTCTTTGATTTCAACTTTAGTCTTTGATTTCAACTTTAGTCTTTGATTTCAACTTTAGGCTTTGATTTCAACTTTAGGCTTTGATTTCAACTTTTGGCTTTGATTTAGGCTTTAGGCTTTGTTATCACAGCTGAGTCTGTAAATAAATTGAGGTACCTTGGGCTTTGATTTCGGCTTTAGGCTTTGATTTCGGCTTTAGGCTTTGATTTTTGCTTTAGGCTTTGATTTCGGCTTTAGGCTTTGTTATCACAGTCGAGTCTGTATATAAATTGAGGTGCTTTAAATAAAATAGGGTGCTTGGTGTGGATTACTGTCTGTTAGGCTATGATTTCGGCTTTAGGCTATGATTTCGGCTTTAGGCTATGATTTCGGCTTTAGGCTATGATTTCGGCCTTAGGCTATGATTTCGGCCTTAGGCTATGATTTCGGCCTTATGCTTTGATTTCAGCTTTATGCTTTGATTTCGGCTTTATGCTTGGATTTTGGCTAATATTATTCTTTCATTTTGGCTTTAGGCTTTGATTTCAACTTTAGGCTCTAAATTAGGCTTGAGGCTTTGTTATCACAGCTGAGTCTGTAAATAAATTGAGGTACCTTGGGCTTTGATTTCGGCTTCAGGCTTTGATTTCGACTTTAGGCTTTGATTAGGTGCTTTAAATGAAATAGGGGTTTGGTCTGAATTACTGTCTGTTAGGCTTTTTACTTCATTTGGTATTGTTATGACATTAGGTGTTGTTATGACATTAGGTGTTGTTATGAAATTAAGTGTTGTTATGAAATTAAGTGTTGTTATTGCATTAGGTGTTGTTATTGCATTAGGTGTTGTTATTGCATTAGGTGTTGTTATTGCATTAGGTGTTGCAATTGAGTAGGTCTTGTTATTGCATTAGGCTTTGTTATTGCATTAGTCTTTTTTATTGCATTAGGCTTTGTTATTGCATTAGGCTTTGTTATTGCATTAGGCTTTGTTATTGCATTAGGTTTCGGTTTTACTCTAGGTTTTGGTTTTACTCTAGGTTTTGGTTTTACTCTAGGTTTTGGTTTTACTCTAGGTTTTGGTTTTACTCTAGGTTTTGGTTTTACTCTAGGTTTTGGTTTTACTCTAGGTTTTGGTTTTACTCTAGGTTTTGGTTTTACTCTAGGTTTGGTTTTACTCTAGGTTTGGTTTTACTCTAGGTTTGGTTATTACTCTAGGTTTGGTGATTACTCTAGGTTTGGTGATTACTCTAGGTTTGGTGATTACTCTAGGTTTGGTGATTACTCTAGGTTTGGTGATTACTCTAGGTTTGGTGATTACTCTAGGTTTGGTGATTACTCTAGGTTTGGTGATTACTCTAGGTTTGGTGATTACTCTAGGTTTGGTGATTACTCTAGGTTTGGTGATTACTCTAGGTTTGTTGATTACTCTAGGTTTGTTGATTACTCTAGGTTTTGTTGATTACTCTAGGTTTTGTTGATTACTCTAGGTTTTGTTGATTACTCTAGGTTTTGTTGATTACTCTAGGTTTTGTTGATTACTCTAGGTTTTGTTGATTACTCTAGGGTTTGTTATTACTCTAGGGTTTGTTATTACTCTAGGTTTTGTTATTACTCTAGGTTTTGTTATTACTCTAGGTTTTGTTATTACTCTAGGTTTTGTTATTACTCTAGGTTTTGTTATTACTCTAGGTTTTGTTATTACTCTGGGTTTTGTTATTACTCTGGGTTTTGTTATTACTCTGGGTTTTATTACTCTGGGTTTTATTACTCTGGGCTTTGTTATTACTCTGGGCTTTGTTAATACTCTGGGTTTTGTTATTACTCTGGGTTTTGTTATTACTCTGGGTTTTGTTATTACTCTGGGTTTTGTTATTACTCTGGGTTTTGTTATTACTCTGGGTTTTGTTATTACTCTGGGTTTTGTTATTACTCTGGGTTTTGTTATTACTCTGGGTTTTGTTATTACTCTAGGTTTTGTTATTACTCTAGGTTTTGTTATTACTCTAGGTTTTGTTATTACTCTAGGTTTTGTTATTACTCTAGGTTTTGGTATTACTCTAGGTTTTGGTATTACTCTAGGTTTTGGTATTACTCTAGGTTTTGGTATTACTCTAGGTTTTGGTATTACTCTAGGTTTTGGTATTACTCTAGGTTTTGTTATTACTCTAGGTTTTGTTATTACTCTAGGTTTTGTTATTACTCTAGGTTTTGTTATTACTCTAGGTTTTGTTATTACTCTAGGTTTTGTTATTACTCTAGGTTTTGTTATTACTCTAGGTTTTGGTATTACTCTAGGTTTTGGTATTACTCTAGGTTTTGGTATTACTCTAGGTTTTGGTATTACTCTAGGTTTTGGTATTACTCTAGGTTTTGGTATTACTCTAGGTTTTGGTATTACTCTAGGTTTTGGTATTACTCTAGGTTTTGGTATTACTCTAGGTTTTGGTATTACTCTAGGTTTTGGTATTACTCTAGGTTTTGGTATTACTCTAGGTTTTGGTATTACTCTAGGTTTTGTTATTACTCTAGGTTTTGTTATTACTCTAGGTTTTGTTATTACTCTAGGTTTTGTTATTACTCTAGGTTTTGTTATTACTCTAGGTTTTGTTATTACTCTAGGTTTTGTTATTACTCTAGGTTTTGTTATTACTCTAGGTTTTGTTATTACTCTAGGTTTTGTTATTACTCTAGGTTTTGTTATTACTCTAGGTTTTGTTATTACTCTAGGTTTTGTTATTACTCTAGGTTTTGTTATTACTCTAGGTTTTGTTATTACTCTAGGTTTTGTTATTACTCTAGGTTTTGTTATTACTCTAGGTTTTGTTATTTACTCTAGGTTTTGTTATTTACTCTAGGTTTTGTTATTTACTCTAGGTTTTGTTATTTACTCTAGGTTTTGTTATTTACTCTAGGTTTTGTTATTTACTCTAGGTTTTGTTAATTACTCTAGGTTTTGTTAATTACTCTAGGTTTTGTTAATTACTCTAGGTTTTGTTATTACTCTAGGTTTTATTATTACTCTAGGTTTTGTTATTACTCTAGGTTTTGTTATTACTCTAGGTTTTGTTATTACTCTAGGTTTTGTTATTACTCTAGGTTTTGTTATTACTCTAGGTTTTGTTATTACTCTAGGTTTTGTTATTACTCTAGGTTTTGTTATTACTCTAGGTTTTGTTATTACTCTAGGTTTTGTTATTACTCTAGGTTTTGTTATTACTCTAGGTTTTGTTATTACTCTAGGTTTTGTTATTACTCTAGGTTTTGTTATTACTCTAGGTTTTGTTATTACTCTAGGTTTTGTTATTACTCTAGGTTTTGTTATTACTCTAGGTTTTGTTATTACTCTAGGTTTTGTTATTACTCTAGGTTTTGTTATTACTCTAGGTTTTGTTATTACTCTAGGTTTTGTTATTACTCTAGGTTTTGTTATTACTCTAGGTTTTGTTATTACTCTAGGTTTTGTTATTACTCTAGGTTTTGTTATTACTCTAGGTTTTGTTATTACTCTAGGTTTTGTTATTACTCTAGGTTTTGTTATTACTCTAGGTTTTGTTATTACTCTAGGTTTTGTTATTACTCTAGGTTTTGTTATTACTCTAGGTTTTGTTATTACTCTAGGTTTTGTTGGCGAGATTTACTTGAATAGGCCGAGTTCGTTCAAGGTTAGTTAAAAATGAATTAACAAAAATATAATTTTATTTACAAATATCAAAATAAGAATACAAATAGGCAAAAGGGAATTACTTAAAATGAAATAGTCTCTTGATAATTATGATAAGGATGGATTCTCAAAAGAAATGAATTAATTAGCGTTGTTATGTTCAGATCAAAAGGGGGAACTTTACAATACTAATAATTGAGGGGGTTTCAATCTTTCGGGTCGGTGACTTCGAGGCAGGTTCTGCTTAAGAGGAGGAGAGTGGTGCACGATCCTTATGAGGCAAGTGGCGCACGTTCCAGACGAGGCAGGTTGGGCACAATCCAGATGAGGCAAGTGGGCCACGATCTGGATGAGGCAAGTGGGGTACGTTCCTGATGAGGCAAGTGGGGCACGATCCGAACCAACCTTCCGAAGAATGGCGATTAAGATAGCCAATCTTCAAGGATGACGTTCGACGGGGAAATGTGTGATTACTCGTAATCACACTGAAAGAGGAAACTACTTTTCCTCAAAGGTAATCGATGGAGATTTTCTTCGGGTAGATTAAACTTAGGGAGTTATCGCGCAAATTCAAAGGCTTGCCGATCAGAGAAGCTACGAGTACCAATTGATTCGGGTAGAATCACGGCGGAGAAGATCTTGTTGTCTGAGAATGCTCGCGGAACTTCGACTCAAGACGATGAGGACGACTTTTATGTGCGTGCAGGACTCATCGATCTCAAGTCAAAACCGAGTATTTGTATGGGCGATCCTGAAGGGGGAAGGAGAAATTTGGAGAAAGGAGTTACAAGCTCCAGACATCTTAATCCGGAGGCGGAGTCGATTCACCATTTAACAGCAAGGCGCGAAACTCAACGGCTCTTTCTCACCTCGTCGCCGGTGGGTGGGGAGGCTCGGGGCAATTTCGCAAGATTGAGGGATATTTCCTCAATGCGTCCAGTGAGGCAAAAACACCTTGAATGTTCCAAAAAAGGAAGTGACGCACATGATCTCCAATAAAGTGAGGAGGCCGTGATTATTCTTTTACAGACCTCACAACCTTCAAAACTTTCAATAATTCCCGGGTTAACCTTGGGAAGACTTTGATAATTATATCATTCAAAAGGGAATGTAAAACAACATAAGAGTTTCTAATTTAGTTAGAATCGGCCGAATGGTTATGATGTTATTGCAAAAGCAAAATAATTCCTGTGCTAACTTTTGAGGGACTTTGGCAATTATGTATATTATTCAAGGGAGAATGAAAAACAATATAAGGGTTTCAAATTTCGTTAGAATCGAAAGAATAGTTATGATGTTGCCAAAGCAAAATAATTCCCGGGCTAACCTTGGGAGGAGTTTGACAATTATATAATTCGAAAAAGAATGTAAATCAACGTAAGTATTTGGAGTTTCGTTAGAACTGTCCGAATAGTTATCATGTTATAGCCAAAACAAAATAGTTCCCGCCTAACCTTGGGAGGACAGTGTCAATTATACCATTTGAAAGAGAATCTAAAACAACATAACGGTTAAAAATTTCGTTAGAATCGGCTGAATAGTTAGGATGTTATTGTCAAAACAAAATAATTCCTGGGCTAACCTTGGGAGGACTTTGAAAATTATATCACTCAAAGAGAATGTAAAATAACATAAGGCTTTCCAATTTCGTTAGTATCGGCCGTATAGTTATGATGATATTGCAAAAAAATTAATTCCCGTGCTAACCCTGGGAGGACTTTGGCAATTATATTATTCGAAAGAGAATGTAAAACAACATAAAGGTTTCAAATTTCGTTAGAATCTACCGAATAGGTACAATGTTATTACAAAAACAAAATAAAACAAAACGTGGACTGACCGACATAGTGAGATGTAGAGCCGCACGCGACTAACAACTTCAGGAGAACCTTCCTGGCTTTCTCCCGCCGTGAAGAGTCATGGTAATCGAATTCTCATTTTTCTAATGAAAATCTTTCACGGTTGATACTGTCACCAATAAACAGAAAACCCGCATAGCCACTTCGGCGAGGACAGCTTTGAGCTATGTTATGTGTCCACGACCAAGCATCCTGCCTTCCTGGTGATATTCGGCGTCGTGACTTCGAATGTTGAGGAGATGCTACGTGTGTGATTCCTATCCGATTACCGTAACCGATTGAAAAAACATCCTAAGCTGGTTGATAAATATCACTAAGAAGGTAGAGTATGCCTTTCAGCAGGACGACACCCGATCCCACATGGTCAATACCGTGCAAGAGTGCGCAAAAATGATCTTCTGGTCAAAGGATTTTAGGCAAACATATTCGCCCGACTTCAATCCCATTGACTACAGGTTGTGAGTGCATGTAGACTGCAAGGCCTGCAAGGTCCGCCACAGCATCGACAAAAAGCTGAAGTCCTACGTCAACCGCGTGTGTGCCGGCATGAGGAAGGACTTCGTCCGCAACGTTTGCGCGTCCTTCGAGTGTTGCCTGTAGCGTGAGCTCGTCGCACCGGGCGGCCAAATTAATAAATATTTCAAAAACGTGTCTGGGGCATCAAAACTATCATTATTTCCCTTGTTCTGACCGTCGTAACGAGTATAATATGCCTTTTCCAATAGACTTTTTCAGGTTCTGCTCCAGCTGAAGCCTCAGTACTTTGGGTGATGGCTGTGTTAATTAACTGTTTGTTTCGTAGACCGTGTAGGGTATGATAGTAATGGGTGATCACCCGCCCTACTCATTATTGGACCCGCCTACCTCTAATTTTCTTTGTTAAATACAGTCCTACACCTTTCTACACTAGCTCTCCTCTCCTTCGAGGTTCTTGCTGCCATGCATACTTTCCTCCTCTTATGAGCCTTAGGCGGGTGACAGTGTATATCATGAGGTCCCTACCTGAGGGCCGAATGCCCGTTGGCTAGGGCAATTATTAGGTATGGAGTGTATTGGACCGTGGAATAAGCTCACTTTCGATTAGGGCACATATAAGGTAGCTACGCCGGAAACATCCTTTATGTCCCCCCTAATGTGGGCATGGGTAAGCGTGGAGAGTTTGGCCGTGCCCCATGCAGTTCTGCAATCTTGATATTGCGGGGTATCGGTTAGACTGCCGTCCCCATCTTCCCACCTGTAGAGTAATTTCCTTTTTTTAGGATATCCATTCGTGTTTTCGAAGGACTAGGTATTTTTGACAAATAATTTGTCACCGTGTTTGCAAACGTACCTGGTTTTCCTATGTTAGGGTAATGTAAATAATTTATGCACACTATTAAGTCCGAATCTACTACTTGTGGTATAGTTATATTCGTTTTCGCTTCTCTCATTTCCTTGATCGTTGCTTTTGCAACTCTTTCATAAATATCATTGTGCACTTTTTGTTTAGCCTAATTTTTTTCTCTTTCATTTCCTTCGATGATTTCTCCTTTTTTATGTGCTTCTCATAGCTAAGGTATGATGGTTTCCATTGAAATTGAAAAATTTCTTTGTAGTGGAGTTACATTCCCTCCATCCATGTTCACTAGACCATTCTGACCATCTTTTTCTGTCATTGTGCAATATTTCGTTGTTTGGTCCTCAAGTGCATAACAGTTCTAGCAGATTTAAATATTGATATTTTTTTCCTTTTTAATGTTTTATGCTACGATTTAGTACTAAATGTGAGTATTAAATTTGTCACTATCCTGTTCACCATTTCACTTTGCATACACAAAACCTTGAATACGTGGCTGTTTTGTTTAAATTTAATTATCTGGTGCACTTTAATATTTTGGTTGCTATTCTCAAGTTCATGTTTCAATTCTTCCTGGAGTGCGATCATATCCCTAAATCTACTTTCCTGCAAATTACGCTTTTATTCTAATTTAAGGAGAAATTGATGGGTTTAGCCAAATTTTCCTTTGAGTTTTGATTATTTCTTGTGAAACTATTCTTTAAGCATCTATTTCTTGTTGCTATATCGCCATATACCCTGTAGAGATATCAATCAATTTCACTAATATCAGCTTCATTTCTCAGTACAAAGTTGGAACAAATTTGCACCTGTCCGGTTTAGGGGCTTGCCTCGTTCCTCGGAGTTCAACTCTTTTGCACGCCATATTCATTTTTTTGGAGTGCCTAGGTACTCGTATTATTTTGTCTTGCTCTCTCTTTTATTCTTTTCTAATTATTATTTATTTTACTCTAGTGTGAATGGTTTGTAACTTATAACAATTTCTAGCTTTTCTTCTCATTAAATTCATACACTCGTCAATCATCGTAAAGAAATATTCCTATCCTTCCCAACAATCCAGATTTGGTTTCATGCTCGTGATCGATAACCGACCCCCCCCCCTTTCTGCCCCCCTAACCGGGTCTCCTGTAGGGGTCTGGTATAACTTACTTTCCAACGGTTTCTAAGACTGTGGAGTTATGTTGTAAACTTGATAAAAGGTAACGTGGAAGATTAAAGTTCAGAGGGATCACGTGAGATAGAAGAAGGTAGTTGCACTTTGAGGTATTAATTCGTGTCTGTTAAATTTATAACTTTTAGTTTCTCCCATTGTTGGTTTCTTTCTATTTTTGCATCTATATTTGGTACAATCTTAAGTTGATGATTCTTAGAACATGTTTTGTCTTTTTTGAAAAGGGATCATCACTTTCGATGTCGCATATAGCCATGTAACTCTCGAATAGTAGTCGAGAAGCCGGAATTAATTTTTTTCTACTTTCCCAAAGATTTTCGTAAATCCTTCTTCTTCATATGGATCTGTGCGCCCAAGATAACGCAGAGTGGGGCCTTCCCTTGATGAGTCCATTAATCTCAGCTGAACTCATGGGGTTCTGATTGTTACTTCCTTCCTTATGATGTGTCTTCCTTGTTCTTGTAAACACTTGAGAAGAGTTTATTTCTTTTTCTGATGTGTTTATGTAGCTAAACTCCTCAAAATAAGATTAAATCGTTATGGCGTGTGATAAATCAAAGCGAAATTATTGACACAGCCACTCCCTCGAGAATTTACGTTGACGAAATAATTTCTTGAATGTATAGGCAGAAATGGGTACGAGTACACTAACAAATTTAAGCCCTAAAGGTTCTATTTCTTCAAAGGTTACCAAGTAGTCCCTGCACGTTTTACTCTAGCGGTCATCCTCAAACCAGGCTCCACTTTCGCCCCCTTTTATGTTCCCGCTTATATTTCGGGCAATTATGGACAAGATAATAAGATGAGCCAAGTAAGGGATACATCAGGTGGTGAAAAGAAGGAGGATGGTTTAAGTAGTCATAGAGTCCTTTCTCTTACCCACGATAAGGGTAGATCTAAACATAAATATAAAGTGAAAACTACAGAGCTTTTTATTGGCTAACATCTTTTATCATATTTAAATTGAGATTATATGAAATATAATAAATAAATAAATGAAATTTCAGACATCGCAATGTAAAAAAAACGGATGGAGCTAATGATGCTGATTTCGCATACAATGTAAAAAACTAAAGAAAATACTAACAAAAAAGAATCTAAAGCAGACGACTCATCCAAGTAAGAATATAGCTTTCTAAAGGAAGATTATGATTAAAAAACAAAAATAAGAACAAGCAAACTAAATGGAAAATACAGAAAAGTGAGAGAGAGTATCATCTGTTTGTCGATCCTTTATGTCTTGACCAAAGAGAACGAGCGGAAACATACGCAAAAACAAGAAATGAAGTGAGACATGGGAAGAACAAGGGCTGGTCTACGAAACAGGGAATTTTAGCATAAGGATATTAGTTAACGAAATGTGCGTACACACCCATCCTCAATACGGCTATATCAATTACAAACAAGAAAAAAATCCAAACCAGATCCTGGTATTGGACCAGAAACACATTAAGATGAGAGCTGAACCAGGTGATTAAAAAGTTCTCCGTTTAAATTATTGATAAAATCAGAGAAAATCTCGGAACTATACGAATAAACTGTAATTGACAATGGCAGACGTTAGCAGTCCTACTTTCCGAGTAGCAGACGCAGACTACAAAAAGAAAACAATGTATATTTAAATAGAGATTTTTACTAAAAAATGAATAGAAATATTAAAAATCAAAAGAAAATACAATGAAAAACAATGACAAGAGAGCGCCAAATCGAGCAAGGAGAACCAAATAAGAAAACCAATGTTAAACTTACACTAAATGAAGGAAAAATAGATATTATTGTGCTATAAAAACAAAAGTTATGAAACGTCGGACATAAAAATATAAATAAAAGAATGAAAAAGCTATAAAAAGATCGATTGTGTAGAATAAAGACATTTATAGCTTCATTTACTTCTAAAACCGATATTGGTCTTCCCAAATTAATCAAAGGTATATTTAGGTAGCCGCTAATATATGGAGTCAGATGGTCGAGAATTTGGTTTCATTATAATCTTATGTGATTTTCAAATTAAAGATCGAAGTGTTATGTTTTCGTGACATTGAAAACATATTAGTTATTGATTATCCAATACCTATGTTTCTTCGGACTAAATTATACAGTAGGTATTATTAAGGGGTGTCTTTTAATTTTAACAAAAGAGAATAACAAAGGCTTGAATGTCAATTACAAACTAAACTTTATTTCAGCCAATAAATTTTAGAAATAAGAAAAACAGAGCTACCATTTTACCAGAGTTTTGGGATCAATATTTTTGCTCAACAGACTAAAAGTATAATGCGTCTAAAAGTTCCAAATCTTATACAGGATGTTCGGAAAGTCGCTGTGCACTTACATATTTATTAACATAAATGTTTCAATATAGAATACAGGAGGTAAATATGAATTACAATTATAAATTATGTTAAAAGTGACCCTTCTTATTTTGTTTCTAAACACCGCTATCAGTTGCACTTACATATTTATTAACATAAATGGTTTGGGTTCGAAATCTGAAATATAAAAAAAAATATTAGAAAAGTGCACAGTGACTTTCCGAACACCCTGTATATATACCAAGGCCAAGTCCAACGGGAGAGGTAAGCCAGCAATGATTCAAAGTATGTTGGGGAGGGTATTAATTGTAGCGAGGAACACAGTTTCTATTTTTTTAGGAAGAGATTACATAAATTGGGGAAAATGGGGGATATCCTTACTTACAATTACTTCCCCAACTTACTCTGGCTCTTTTAAGCACTTATTAGCCGAGTGGATACGGCGTTGGTCTGCCAACGTTGCGGTACTGGGTTCGATCCCGGCAAGAGAAGACAACCACACAGCAGCGTACGACGAGATCTAGCTACCACACAGCCAATCACAACACATATATCTGATGCGGAACAGGTCCTTCTGCCCCAGGGGGACGGAGGGTTCCACCTAAACGCTGTGTGGTGAAAACAAAATAATTATTGGCGTCTCTCCCCAAAGAGGACCAGCCCCTGGTGCCTTCAAACTCACCAGCGATTGTCATACTGACCTTATGTTTATTTCACTCTCTGGTCGGGATCCGCCTAGATAAAGGCAGGTTTGCGAATCACTACCACTAGTAATACTTCCAAAACTCCGGCTCATTAAAGTAGATGAGGTATTCTCAAAAGAAGTAGAGGAGAAATATTTTGTCCACGCTTCTTCAATGAGCTTAATTTACTGGTGTCTCAAAAATAGATGAAATGGTGAAGTTTATATAATTCGGAAACTTCAGGTACACTCAACTTGGTAAAGTGGTTTACTTGGTCTTTGGTAGTAATATGATATTGTATCAAAACCGTACCTTTTGTGTTGTATGTTAGAATTTGTCATATTTTCATAAAATAGCCAATTTATATCTTCAATGGCAGACTCGTCAATTTCAGTCTATTCAATAAGATTTTCAATCATTTTCAAATTGATTTATGTTTCCAATTTCTATGTATGCATTACGTGCCATGACATATCTATGATAGGGTGAGCCTTTTACTGATGATTGAGATCAAGTATCCCACCTCCCTCGCAACATATAATTTTGTTCCAACGTATTCCTAATTGTCCATGATGCAATTGCAATTTTTTTATAACGATAGAATTTAAGCCAAGTTTAATGATTGTATTTTTCAAGCCTTGTCTCTATACTTCATATAAACCTTTATGTACGTCGTCAATTTCAGTCTATTCAATAAGATTTTCAAAGGTCTTCCTACCAAACTCGAGCTTAGTTATAGGATGTAAATTTGGGGGTGGATCAGGAAGCTTAACTGCTTGAAGGATGGAAGTTTTAGTCGCAAGGACTCTTTGTCTAAACGAGTGTTAATACTTCAGTGGAGCTTACAATCAGAAATATTCGCATCAGAGGCTTCCATAATTTTGTTGGTTAAGATATTTTGGAAAGGAAGATTTTCTCAAATTTTACGTTTAATAAAATGATTTCCATTTTTAAATTCGAATAATAAGACACACTTGTTTTCCAGGGGAATGGAGTAGATATGAGCCCTTTTCACGGTTTGATACCAGTTCTGGGCATCCGTCTTCAAATCCAGAACTTTTATATTAATTTTCCGGATTTCTCTCTACGTTTTGTCGATTCCATTTTTCTCATTGGTTCTTGTAGTTCTTTGAGTTACCTTTTTCCTTGGAACATCTCTCGTTTTTCATTTGGGTGAAAATAGCTTTGTACTCACCCGAGATTATGAGCATCTCCGGAATCTAGATAGGACCAGAAAGAGAAGAAATGATAATATAAGTATAGAAGTTGCTTCAGCTGAAAGCAAGAATTTGGTGTTTGTGACGTTCTGCGTTAATGTCCCTAAACATGTTTGCTCCAGAGTGTGGATTTATAAGAAACGAGATCGTTTTACAATTCCAAGCTAGCATAAGTATTTACATATATTATTTTCTCTAATTATTAGCAAAGATTTCATAATAGGCGGTTTAAAGTGGTGTCGGTGAAAAGATCTAAAGTTAGCAAATAGATCTGCTGCAAAAATATCTATTTTTTAAGTAAAAAGAGGCGAATCAAGGTATTGATCGTTATGGTAGTACGTCTTGGTTTTGGTAACCTGTAGAGACAATTAGGGGGAAATAATAGTCTGAAATTCAGTGTCTAGGTATCATTCTTCCATTTGGGGAGGCATAGATATTTTTTTTCCTTTTTTCTTTATCTCTCCTCTTATATTAGTATTTTGATTAGAAATATCCTATTTGACAGTATGTGACATTGCCATACCCCGATGTTCTCCGCTGCAGATCAAAAATTGTCTCTCGTATTAGTACACACTTTTCAAGTGTGGCCCTTTGAGGCATGTTTTTGAGGTGCGTTCCTCCATACGATAGCGAAATTCTACAACTTTTTATAGACGCATCAGTTCTATTTCTGCCCCGATCTGTGTCATACAAGTTTCATGAATATCCGATCTTAAAACCGTGACCTTAGATTTATATCAAAGGGTCGACTTTCCGACTCGGAGAGGAATCATCGCAAGCAGGTTAAACTATTTGAGGACTTTACCGGCATTTTCCTCGGTCAAAGTCTCAAAACCCTTATCAGTCTCACAAAGAATAATGTATCTGTGTCTGGTATAGCTCTATATATCATACATACATCTATTATCTTTGGTTTTAGAGTGCGCGGGGGTTTCCTTTTAATAGGTTTGAGTAGGCCGAGGTCTGGTTACAAAGTCAAATCCTCGTAAGGGAGGGCTAGTCCAATAGATGCTACTCGTACTTTATAACTTGGTATTGGCTGAGAGTTCCAAATCTTACTTAGTTACAGGCTGTTGTTATACGGCTATGATGAGCTCCAGCTCCAGGGTGGGAAAGTAAAGGAGTAGGCAAAAATAGAGTTAAATAAATATTAATAATTAAAGTTAATACGATACAATAATACACAGACATATAAGACAAATAGTTGCACAAATAATAATGGGGAACGGTAGACGGCAATTATAAATTTGGGGAAGCTAAAATGTTCGTTACGTTACCTTGCACACAAATGGACGGGTTGGGGAAAGGCGATGGTCGTTTAAGGCGAAGCGGTGAGATGATGGTTGGGTCACTTCGTCGGGGTCCAAGGTCAACTTGCTTGTAGTGAAATATTATTTTGAGGTGACGGTAAGGGTAAGAAGAGTCTTCGAGAAGGAAGGTTAAAAATTTTTCCCGTCTAAATTCCTTTGAAGTAAACGGAGGGTGAGTTTCTCCTAGACGTCAATGGTTGGTTTGGTCGGATATGCGTAATCAAGGGGGTATTACGCTATGATTAATCTTCACTGAAGCCTTTTGGGATAAGACTTGGTTCTTGTTTGAAGATGGCTTCGATGAGAGCGGAGTCGGACGGGTATTCTTACGGGGAGAAAAGTTCTTAACTAACTCTAGGGGTGGATATTTGTTTTATCCAAGAAGGGATGCTTGGTTTTGTCCCACAACGTTTCCTTGCCTTCGGCGTATGACATCCTGAATCGAGGAGGAGTAAGATCGTCTGCAGTCGTGAGCTTCTCTCGCACCATTCTCGTCATTCCTCCTTACGCGGGTAGATATGGACACCCATCGGTTGAGTCATGGCGAACGCGGTTCGGGTGGCGATTGCCTCAACCGCTCCCAGCGTGACTGGAAGGGATGGAAGGGAGACTTCTCGTCTTGTTTAAATACTGGCCTCGATAAGGGCTACATTCCATGAACCCGCTCCTATATTTTCTCACGCTTTTGAGCTTCGAAAATGGTTTGTAAGCTACACAAGGCTCATCCCGTTGAGGCAATGCTTAAAAGCGACGTTATTTCTCCCATCACATGCTTGTTCCCTCACACTCTGTTAGTGATATACTAGAATTTGTTTACTACAATATTGAATCATCTAAAAAACGCTTCAAATACTTTTTCTCCTTCAGGTTTCGCACGATGGCTTTTTTACTGAACTAAATTCTCTGGTTGCCTCTATTAAATTTACCTTTGAACTCGAACAATATGGTGTCCTCCCATTCCTAGATCTACCTATTCATAGGACTCTATTTGGATTTAAATTTTCCGTCTATGGGAAGCCTACATTAGGTTTATAACTTATATTTCTTAATATTTGGTAAAAACGAGCACTAGAAATCACTATATATTAGTTAGGCGTTTTCAAGGTTTGAAATAACTTCGAAATTTAGAAATTTTAATATGGGGCAAAAAAGATCAAAATTATAATATTTAAAGTTCGGGATGATTTGAGAGCTTGAACATTTTCATCAATATTTGAAATCAATTGATTTATATTATGATCGCTATTCATAACTGTTTTGCTAACTTGTATACGCTTTTCAGTTGTCTAAGTTATGTTCAAAACATTTAGTTCGCTTGCCGTTTCACCTACTAAGTAATGCAGCAAGATTTCTTCAATAAACTATACAAGTGAATTTCTTGAATGGTCGGAAGTTCTATTAAGAATATCTACGTTTGAAAAATTTAAGACACAGTAAATAACAGTGAAATCTTTGATGATTAATGAAATCTAGAAGTTTTTTTAAGCCATAATTGGAGAGCAATAGATCAAGGTTCGCTCTTGATGTTGATATCCAAACAAAACGTCTTAAAGAAGGTATTCACTTTTATATTTTATTATGAAGGAATACGGGAACTCTTCGGACTGCTTGGCAAAGAAGATGGGAGACGGTCGAAGGGAACTTAAAGTTGCGTGCCATTGTGCCGCGACTGTTCCCATGGACCTATCCCCCAATGCCGCGGCGGCTTCAGGTCGCTTTCTGTCGTCTCCGAATCGGGCACACTCGTGTGACGCATCGCTATTTGATGGAACGCTCGCCTGCTCCCTATTGTGACGACTGCGTCGTCCCCCAGACTGTTCGGCACATTCTTGTCGAATGTCCCAGTCTGGGTGATCTTCGCGCACGATACCTATCCCGGTACCGGGATGGGCGGGGTCGCTACCACCTGTCCCTTTTACTCGGGACGAGTTCGTGCACATTGACTTGTTGACTTTTGGGGGGAGGCCGGTCTTCTCCCCTTTATTTAACTAGGTTTTTTTTCTGTTGATATTGTTTTCTTTGTAGGTGGCACGCTCCTGCGTCGGGGTGAGGGGGACGTCTCCTCGACGCCGGAGATTGCTTCCTAATTGTTACATTTTTCCCTTTTTTATCATTGTTATTTTTTCATATTCTTATTTGAAAGTCACCTAGTGCTAGGCTGTCGTGATTCCGGCGACTAATGCCCAAGTGGGCAGTCGCCAGATAGGCTCCTAAAATTAAAAAAATAAAAATTATATTTATTATGAGAAGGATCATAAATCATGTTGGCAATTTTAAGGATTCCACTGTTAGATCATCTGGATTTAAATAACTTAATAAATGACACAACCGAGCTGTTAGTCCAGTAGGATATGCATTACTAATTTGATTGACTTTTACAAAGTGATCACGACGTTTGATCACGTTAGAACTGTTATGTATTCTCGATTAAAAAAATATATATATTTTTGACACCATTTCTCATTTCCTTATTCTTTATGGGATTGGTACAATTAAATAATTCGAAGAAACATGCTTATAACTATAAAATTTGTCCCTCTCAGTCTTTGGGCCAATATTTTAAATAGCATTACTAAATCAGTACCACATTAGTGGATAAACTTCTTATACACAACATCATTGATAGTAAAAATAATGAAATTCCCCAGCTAAACGGTAATTTACAATAACATCACGTTTAGTATAGAATTATATTAATCTTGATTTGCTCTGTTAAAGAAAGCACTGGAAAAAGTTATCAGTTTTTTTCTTTTATTAAGGTAAGGAAATTTATTCGACAAATCATGACATAAAGGCAATCCCTGAGATTAGCACCGCGCGACAATCGACAATCTTATCATTTTTGCAGCTAATACATCAATAATCTGATTGATAGATGCATAAGATGCCTCGAATCTTGATTTACACCAAAGAAGTAGACTTCCTAGTGATACCAAGGGACATTCCAATTCTCTTTTACCAAAAATATATTCCGCCTTTAATTTTACACAGAAATCTATTTTTCACCCAAATTCTTTTCAGATAATACCTGTCCTGGACAATTTAAGGGATATAAAATTTCCTCTTTTCTTAGTATTTACTCTAGTTGTATTCTTGTCTCCTCTCTTCAATTCAGCTACCAAATAGAATGATGGCAGCCGATTGACTTTGCTCATACACGGCATCAAATTCTTTCCCTTCAAGCTAGCGTGTGGGCCAGGAGAGGCTTCGGTCTCCGTTTCCACGAAGGAGTGAAGATTCTTCCGTAGCCGTAAACAATCTCCAGCCAGTGGTCCACTTTTCGAGTGCATATCCCGCTTTATCGTTATCCCGAAATTAATTCACAGCTCAAAGCGAGTATCACAATCACTTTTGCAAAATTTGCTTTATAATTTCCGAGGTGGTCACAGCGAGTACAAGATTTACTCAGGCAACCAGAGCAGTCAACTAAACAAGGGTGCCGCCCTTGTTACCTTTTATCATTGGTAGATATGCGGGCGTCTTCTTTGATTGTTAGTTATCGACTTATCTCTTATAAGACAAGTTACAAATGTTTATAAATCTTCTCTTCGCTTCCTCCGTAATATCAGCCGTATTCGTTCACATTCTACTCAAAACAACCCTAGGTTTGTCTTCACCACCAGACTCTTTGCCTACTGCAACTCACTTAAAAGGCTTCCCCCTTATTGACCTCGTCAAATGGTTCAGAATTTTGCAATCTTTGCTCTTCTACACCAGGGGTGCTTCTCTCAGGTAACTCTAATGGCCCTGCTAACCCCCTGCAACCTCCCTGCACTAAACGCAAGCGGACTATAGGACTTGATTCATAATCTGTACTGGCCTCGCCATTGGATACAGTATCATATTTAAGTTTCGTTTAAATCCATCTAGTTTCATATATGACGCTGGGCCATCCTAATTTTCATTCTCCCCCTCCCCCTTGTCCCCCCTCTACCTCACGCTGGGGCTTGGCGCACTAAAAGATTGCTCATCGGAGTCGTCTGTGATCCATGCCCGATTGTGTCCTCTCTGAGTATTGGCCCAGAGAATGGTGAATGATCTTCCTTCTGAGAGAGACTGATCCTCCTACCCTAGTTTCTTTCAAGTGTACCTTCATGATTCAACTCTTCTCTTTAACTTTTCCTTAGTCAAGATTAAAATAAATTATTATTATTATTTCTGACTATCTCTCTTGTTCTCCCACTAGACTCCTATTTTCTTTAAACCCTTGAAATGCAGGTGAATATTCTCCTGGATTTTTGTTTTTTTTAAGGCATCTAACTTTGCAAAGAGCCATTTACCATTAACATTGGAAAATGATTTAATTAACATTTTTTTTAAATTTTTGTAAATGTTTCCTGTTTCTGCCAAATAAATCTAGAATTAAGAATCCGAAGAGAAAAATTAGAATGAAATTAACTTGACTGATACAAGCGTCGTTTCTTCATAAATATTTTTGACCGATTCATTAAAACTAAGGGATAAAGCGAGGAGAGGTTGTTAGAATCTGAGAAGCGGATGGTTGAAATGTAAAAGGGCAGCAACAAGTTTTAAATTCATTCCGAAGGGATGAATATCGAGAGTTTAATGAGTATGTGAGGAAGAATGAAGCTGCTGGCACCGTTCCTGAGGCCAAGCTGACGAAGTACTAAAAATACAAATGGGATTTGATGTGTGTGACTAAGCAATAATAATCCTTAAAATGGTATGGGGCGGATTCTTAGTGAGTGTGTTATCATGCAAAAACGTACGTTATTTATCTAGATCTAAAGGGTCCTGGTGCCCTTTCTGTGGACCAGGACGCAATGTACATAATTAACAATTTGGTGCTGGCGTATGTGTGAACAGGTTGCAGGAAAGACGTTGGAGTGTGAGACCAGCAAACATTAAATACTTCAGGGGGAAAGGCAGGTTTGTCCTAGTGTGAGTGAGACCAAGTGGTAAATTCTTCGAACGATGATAATGGTGCACATGCCAGAGAATTAACATCAGAGAAGGGATAAGCAAATTAGTTGATGCTTAAGAGAATTAGTGAGAGAGAGAGAGAGAGAAAGTAGCTTTGGCAACGAAAAGAGCAGAACGTAAAAATTAAAACTGAGTGATGGTTCGAAGATGAAAATCAATGGGCAGTTCATAGCTTTTTTTAAGAACGATGCCAAAAGATTATTTGTTATAAAAAACAGCCTCATCTTAATATTTCTATGTTGGGGGCTGGAGGGTCCAAAAATTGTAAAATGCCTAACGTAGGAAAGGCCGATACCAAGTATATTCATTAAATGCGCAGGAACTTAGTTTGACATAAACACGTTAAAAACCTCTACGTGTTTATCACTGGAGGTGACAAAGGATGCCTTTTTGCTATCCTTTTGGATTAGTCGTTGGAAATCATTCCATACTTAAATCAACCCCATCGAGAAGGTGATAAATTTATGGAGTAATTGGGTTATTAAAATGTCGATTTATATCGGAAAAATTTCTACAGCCCCTAGGTTGGTGAACGATGAAAGAGATAAAGACTTGTCAGAAAACAAACTTAATTTTGTCTATATATTTAGAAACAATTTACATATTTTGATTCATCTATTGCAAAAAGCATTGCTCCTAATGCTTTTGGCTTGATGCAAACCAAACCTGTGATGATATCATGACTGATATTCCTTTATTTTAGTTCATTAAGCAGCTGCAACTCCTTACGATTAGGTGGCTTAGGTTTCTCAGCCCCCAGTTTGATAATCGTCAACAAATACTCTATTTGGTTCAAATCTGGGGATTTTCCGTGCCAAGGTCTTAAATCTTCGATTTTATTTCCAGCCAAGAACTTTATTTTGGGTTTGCTTTGCGACAAGGTTCTCATCATGCTTAAGATAGATTATGATCCCAAATTGTTCTTAAGCTGCTGGGAAGTGGTGTTGATGAAACAAGTTTTGGAACCATTTTGACTTCAAGGCAGTGTTCTTGTGCAAAATTGTTAGTCCTCCATTTCCCATAGATGAGAAGCAGATCTAGATATAGACAGCTTCAGTAATCGTACAAACCGGTCCGATTTTCTCATCATAACTAGTGATCTACAATGAGCGACAAACAAGCTGGATAGATCTTCCTAGAGAATATCACTTTGCCCTGCTTCAACAGTCCATTCTTTATATTTGCTAGTAACGTAAAGCCTAGCCGTAAGGTTATTCTCGGTTAGATAAGGCTTCTTCTCATTCATTCACATTTTATCGATTTGTCCAAGAGTCTAAACTTCAGTTTGGGCGCTGAAGTGTTCATACCTGCTCTTTTCTAATCGTTAGTAACTCAGGACCGGAGGCAAGCAGCGCCTCGATCTTATACCTTACTAGTTGGGAATCATGGTGTTCATGGGAATCTTTTGGATGTCCAGAAGACCTATTAAGAAGAGTACAACTATTCTTTCTAAAGTTATTAATGATCCTATAGATGATGCTCCTTAATACAAAACAGTTAAAAACTATCTCCTTGCATTTCAGTCCAATCTGGTGAAGAAGTACAATGATTGCCCGCTTTTCTTTGGAAAGAACCATTTGTGGAATTGAAAAAGATTTAAACATTCAATTGTAGACCTCTGATACAGGAGCTTGCTGTACTCGGCAGAGGTATCGCATGCAGATTTGAAGTCTATGTTAGGGCAAAGGAAGTTCCCACTCTCGCAGTAAAGGCTGTTGACAGGAAAAGTACCGAAGGCTCCACTGGAAAGGCGAACTCCGAGGTTTCGAATGGTGTTCAGAATTTTAAGGGTTGAAGGGGAAGCCGATGAGTAAATTTGACAGTCATAATCCAATTTGGATTGAACGAGGGCTGTGTATAATGTCCACAATATTTGTGGGTCACTGCCCCCACGAAGTGTGTGAGAGGACATTCAAAAAGCCTAGAGCCCGCAGACAGCCCGTTCGAAGTCGGCGTAGGTGTGGTAACCAGGATAACTTTGGATCGAGAGTTACGCCAAGGAACCGAAACTCGGAGACAAACTCTATATCTTCGCCTTGTAGGATGATAGATGGCGGAACAAAAACCCCTCTGACCCTGCGGAAATACATTGCTTTGGTTTTGGTCGTGGAAAAGCGGAATCCCTTAAGTTGCACTCTTTTGGATACAGCATCGACCTCCAGTTGTAGCCGACGCGCTGCTGATGTCAGGCGAGGTTAGGAACAGTATAGTGCTAAATCATCGACAAACAGAGTTGCCGATACACACTCTGGGAGAAACGAAATATATCATTGATGGCAATTATAAAACATAACACTCTTAAAACACCGCTTCTCTAAGGAACTCCCTCCTCTTGGGGTTGCAGGTCAGAATATGCGTCTCCAACACGTACCTCGAAGGATCGATATGCTAAAAAAACTCTGAATAAGTGACAGTAAAAGGCATCTCATCCCCCATACGTATAGCTGCTTTAAGATGCCGTATTTCCATGTTGTGTCGTAGGCTCTCTCAATATTGAAAAATATAGCCAGGACTCATTGCTTTAATGAGAAAGCTTTCCGGACCGATCCCTCGAAACATAATAGTAGGTCAAGGGTACTATGACCTTTACGGAAGCCACTTCCTGGGAATTGGTAGGTGCACGGTTCCACACTACCACTTAGGGACAATGTTGGGATTGTCACACTCAACTGTCTATGAACTCAGTAGCTCCGGGCTGTGTCCTCGCTCAGTCCACAACTTGTCTCTCAAAGTCCAATGTCATGACTTAGCTTACACATCTCAACGAGCTGAAAAAGAGAAGGCATTTCAATCGTGGATTCACTGCCACACTCAAATATCCCTCCTAATAACATACATGCAATCATCCCTACTCACACAGACTACTTCTCACTCGGTTAATTATTCAGCGCTGACTCAGTGATACTCCTGTCTAACCACCCATGTGCAAGATCCTCCTGGAATGGCACAGTCCTCTAAGGATCCAAGAAGAAAGGAGGGCCCTGAAGCCCTATCCTTCCACATTGCAGTGAGAAAGATTAGGATGAGGTCGGCCCGTTCAGCTTCAGGGAACCTTCCGCGGGGGGAGATAAGAAGGCTTGCACCTCTTCAAAAAATAATATAAAGTTAAAGAAGAAAAATAGTGACTCCTCTCCTTCTAGGTTGAAAGGGGTTATGGGGCGGACTGGCTCCCCCCTGATTCAGTGGGAGACTAGAACAAGGATGGTTTCTCCGATGGTGGGGTACCCTCAGGGAGAGGTGGGACAAATCTCAGACCAAGCATTTCATATCTGACCTCAGGGTTTGCTCAGCATGGAGACGCCTAATTGCGACAAAATCCGTGGTAGGGGTGAGGATCTAACGGAGAAATGAGGTAGCGGGTACTGCTACGATATCAGTTAAAGCAATGCCTTATTGCGTTTATCTTCTGTTTGTTTGCGGTATGATGACCTATGATAGGCCCTTGTGGCTTTTGTCATCCTTAAAATTATGTTATGTTATTATATTACTATGACGTGGAATAAATTCATTTCGGTTTCATTATAGCATTGGGTTATAAAACAAACCAGGTTTGCTAATTCTGTCAATGTATACATCTAATTACAAGATTTTGTGAGCAATTTAATAAAGTGCAAGGTTTTTCTGTGTGCTGATTTTTGCATATTGTTTTTGCAGGGTTTTCTTTTGTGAAATGGAATTACTTTGTACTGAGAGCCTAGGGTCCTTGAAAGGAAAAAATATGCTAGTTCAAGACCTTTTTTGGCCTCCCTTATAAATATTTTATCATAGATGATTAAGAGCTTCATCAGCTTTTCAATACTATAACTAGAAAATGATATGCTTTATTTATTATAGTTGTATATTATAACCATTTACCAATGTTATTAGTTAATTTCAAAATGTCTCAGGCTGATCTCAAATAATACATATAGCACAGTTGCTTTGTGAATTTCACAACTATATATAAAATTTAACATTAATAGTATAGCAATTCTCATTAGCAAAACAAATTTAATAATTCTATAACCCTAATACCAGTAATAGAAGGACAAGAATTTAGCAAAAACTCCCTGTATTTTTACTTCTTGGCTTAAAAATCGACATAAAAATGTACAAGCATTTCATACATGATAATGGAAAAAATTAAAATCATATTTGCCATTTAGAATTTTTAGTAAGCCTACTTACATACTAACCATTAATAGCCATATACATAAATGTACATCTTAATCACAATTCACACTTAATACATGTCCATATCATTAATTATTTATAAATATACCTAAATCATTCATTACCTATAATGCTCACTGTTTCATGAAGGCTACAGTCAACAGAAAATATATAAATGATAGTAAACTTAGTAAATAGACTAATTTGATTAAAACAGGATTGCTTTGCGTGCCTTTTTCTTGGCAAAACTACGAATTACAGTGTCAAAGTCTATATGTGTTGCAATGTCAGACTCAATACTGAGCCTAGCCAGGTTGTGCAGGTGACCCTGACCCATGGTGGACCTGAGATAATTTTTGATGAGATTAAGCTTGCTGAAGCTCTTTTCTGCTGATGCTACTGTGGCTGGTGCTGTAAGGAACATCCCCAAGCTGACACTGAGGTTGGGAAATATACTTTCTAATCTGTACTCTGCCAAAGCATTTAACAGTTTCAATGCACCCAACTGTTTTCTACCAAAATTGGCATTGGGAACCATTGTTATGTGATTCACTTCCTGCACAAGGTCTTCACTGCTGAAGTCTTTAGAATACTTCTCCACTAGTTTAGCTACTTTGCACTTCAATTCCTCTTCTGACATCTTTTGGTAGTTCCAAAGAAAGCTGAAGATGTCAGAAATCTGTTTGGCTGCACTGAAACAAACTGTAAGCCCTCTAATAACATTATCCAATATTACATAAGATATGTGCTTTCGGAAGTGGGCTTCCTCAGAGGATTCATCTTCTTCGTTCATTTCATTCACATTTTCATCAGTTGTATCCTCATCATAGAATCTTGTTCTTTCTCTCCCCTCCCTCTCTGGGATCTATCCTTAAGGGGTTGTGCCCAGAAAGGCTCTGGCCTTCTCGTGGCGAGGAAGGGGGGGGGGGGTCAGCCCTGGCGCCCTTAGAGGTCCCATGGAGAGGCCAACAAGACTTTTAACATACCCCTCATTCTTTTCCACCCTATTACGTTCTTCCACTGCCCTTTATTTCCCCCTCTTCCTTCACCTATCTATTGGCCCTTATAGATACCCGACCTCTGCTCGTCTTATGGATTAATTCCGAATTGTTCTTTCAAGAAGGTGGAAGAGGCTGGGCATCTCCACCGCCTTTGTCTACGAGAAACCCATCGTTGGCCCATTTTCTCTGTGCGTAGGAGAACTCGGGCAGCCTCTTAGGTAACTGATTGTAGAGTTGTAGTGCCGGGCCCTTGTAGGCCTCCATGGTGGGGAGTCCCGAGGGAGAATGCGAAGTTTTTTTTCTTTTTGCAGTGACCGCCAGGCCGTCATTCTTCAAGGAACAGTCTAAGTTGAGTGTGGGGGCATGATGATCAGCATAACGGCCTCTGATCTTATTAATCCTCTTCCAGATCTTAGCAGTAGGTTTCATAGAGGAAATTCATGAAACGTAACGGCGCCCTGAATTTCGGCGAGCCTGACAAAGGGTTCTTTGGCGAAGCGCAGGAGCTTGGTTTCAAACGACCTTGTTGGTTTCTTTCGGAATCGGGCATGGGCTAACTTGTAATATTTGATAGCTGTTGCACACGTCGAGGTCCACCAGGGCACGGTTGAGCGGCTGTTGCTGCATTGTAGATAGTCGATGAAAAGTATTCTACTGCCGCATCCACTTCATTGAAGGTCCCCATGATGCATTTGTGAAGGACGCCTCTTGGAAACATTACCAATCTGCATGATCTGAGTCCCACTTAAGGGGCATGGTTGTATGAGGGCTAACTTGAAGGGCCGACAAGACAATAGGGAAGTGGTCACTCCTATGGAGATCGTCAACAATCGACCATCGAAATTCAGTGAAGCAATCCGGGGAACAAACAGACAAGTCAACACAGCTGAAAGACTCCGTCTGGACATGATAGGAGGTAAAATCGCCAGTATTTAAAACACAAAAAAAGTCAGATAATAAAAGAGAATCTAAAACACTGCCTTTGGCATTCCGAGTGATGTCACCCCAGTATGGGTGACGGGCGTTAAAATCTCCTAGTAATAAGAATGGGGAGGGCAACTGGTCTAAAGTTCTAAAAGGTCGGGTCTTGGCAATGATAAACAAGGGGGTAGGTAAATAGAGCAAACGGTAAAAAGCTTAGTAAGAAAAACCCTCACGGCAACAGCTTGGAGGTTAGTATGTAGGGAGATGGGAGAAACATGGTTGGATGAAGATACCATGATTGACACGCATCCATGGGAGGGGCTTCCAGCAGGAGCAATAGAGTTAAAGTGAGAAAGCCGGGCCCCGGTGGAAAGGGCTGTATACCCAGTTTATTCTCCTGAAGACAAATAACAGCGGGGTGGAGAGTCGTCAACAGAATTTTGAATTCTTCCCACTTTGGAGGAATGCCTTGACAATTCCATTGTAAAATGGAAGATCTAATGTGTGACAATTAGATACCACTGTGGATATCTTTTTCTCCTTTGAGGCCGATATTGTATTTGAGGTTCGTCCCAAAGAGCTTGGGAGACGGAGAGCTGATTTTGGGGAGCTTGCTTTTGCAGGGGGAGAGATCCTAGATGGAGCAGTAACTGTTTTTTTTTGTGGGTTTTGGAGAACCGACCAAGGCCCTTGATTGTAATTCGGGCTCACAACCTGGCGGAAAAGGAAGATCAAGAAGGGATTTTCGGCCGGTAGATCCAGATTCATGGGTCTAGGGTATTTTCGGTGTCTGAGGAGTTGGTACAACCCCTGCGATTGGTGATGTTGGAGTATCAACCTGCTTCCATCGGATCTTGGGTTGAAGGGTGAGTGGAACGAACAGGTGATCTGAGCGAGGTGTGTGGAGCTGGGTGTATATCTACCATCGTTTGGATCAGGATGGGGCCTAAGTCCTGTGAAGGGCGGGACGGACTTAAGGGCATAGAATGTTAAGCCATAGGGGAGGAGTCCATTGAAGATTCTCGGGGTTCGGCCGAGTCAGCTCCAGAGGCTGCCCGTTATTGGTGGTCGATGACCCAGGTGAGGAATCCTTCCTCTTACCACTGGGCTTTGGGTCTCGGGGCCGGGTGGATGAACCTTCACTGGTTGATGTTGAGGATTCTTTCAAATAGCGTCTGATGTCTTCAAGTGTCTCACCCTGAGCGTCTCTCCCAGCTAGAGCTGCTGGAGAGAGGAGGGCTACATTGGTTATCTCGGTGTGAGAGCCATGCTTCCACTGCGTATTCTGAATGTTTTCGACGCTGCGAGTAGATGTAGGATGGAGTTCTTCAGGCTGGTCGGAACTCGCGCGTGATGGTCGATTTATTCCAGCGTCACGTAAGACGTCAGAGAAGAGCCGACCGAGTGGCGAGGTTTGTGCTTGGGCACGCTGGCGGGCCTCTCTTATATCTAGATGTAGGGATTCGCGCAAAGCAAGCACTTACTTTTCATATAAAAATATAGAGCAGTTTTGATGCAGCACTGTGAATACCTTCGCAGTTGGCACAGCAGGGTGTTTTGGTGCATTCGGGGCCATGGTAGTCAGAGCTACAATTCATGCAAGAGCGAGGGTGCCGACAGGCACGGCCAACATGTCCAAATTGATTGCAATTGAAGCAGCATCTGGGTACTTTGATGTAGGAACTTAACGGGACACAAAGGTACCTAGCTTTAATATACTGCGGCAGTTCTTGTCGTTCAAATGTTAAAATTAGTGTGGCGGTTGGGACTTTAGTGGAGCCTAATTTTTTAGTTACCCTGTGTACGTGTGTGACACGTTGGGTACTGAGATTGCTCTGAAGGCGGGTGGAGTCGTAGTTCTTTAGTTCGTTTGAACGGACGACACCTTTGACAAAATTCAGACGCGGCAGGGGTGAGACAGTTATTGAAATTTCAGCTATCGAGGATAGATTTCGCACAAGGTTGTGTTGAGAGTGGGATGACACCTCGACTACGACATCATCACTTCCTCTTGACCACATCCGGCGGGGTTCACCACAGCGGGACTCAAAAGATTTCATTGACGTCTAACACATCGACTTTTGCAATTGGGATGTCAGATGATGAATTCATGACAAGAAAGCGAGGATAATCAAGATCTGGTTCTACTTCATTGGAATAGGGGTCCAACGAGCGAGGGAAGGCTGAAAGAGGAGCTAAGGAACGTGTGGCATAAGAATTCATACGAGAAGGGGAGGTTTTTGGTTTATGGCTAGCCATTGCAAAAAGAAAAAAACTTTGCATTCTCCCTCGGGGCTCCCCACCATGGAGGCCTACAAGGGCCCGGCACTACTGCAACTATACAATCAGTTACGTCCGGTATGTTCTATTGGAGAATGGATACGGATCCACCACACCATCTTTTGAAACCTAAGAGGCTGCCCGAGTTCTTCTACGCACGGAGAAAAGTGGCCAACTATGGGTTTCTCCTTGGGCATGCGGTAGACGAAAGCGGTAGAGATGCCCAGCCTCTTTCACCTTCATTAAACGAGCAGAGGTTGGGTGTCAATAAGGACCACTAGATAGGTGCAGGAAGAGGGGGAAATAAAGGGCAGTGGAAGAGCGTAATAGAGGATGAAAGAAAGAGGGGCATGTTAAAAGTCTTGTTGGCAGCACCATGGGTCCCCTAGGGGGCCCAGGGCTGACCCCCCTCGCCACGAGAAGGCCAGAGCCTCTCTGGGAACAACCCCTGAAGAAAAGATTCCAGAAAGGGAGGGGGCAATTAGCATCTATCTATTGATCCATAGTTGGGGTAAAATAAGGACAGAGGGGCATAATCCTCTCTCTCTTTTCTCGAGTTGTTATTGGTTTCTAAGATGTTTGTTTTCTTCCCCTTTTCACACGTTTTTTTTTTTATTCTTCCCCAGGTTACGCCCGAATACCGGCATCACAGAACGTTCGAACGGTCACCCAGCGAGGGGGAGAGGCGCTCCCGAGTTTTGGTGCCGGTTCTACCCCTCCACCTGCCACGCTTTGAAATAGCCCTCTAAGAAGTTATGCTGCAGTTAACATCTGGCGGAAGAGTAGTGTGGATTTGTGCTTGTCCGTTTGTTTCTGTGGCTGAGTGCATGCAAAATAGTGTGTTGAAAGGACACGTTGGTGCCGCTACGTATTTCGGGAGTGTAATGGCGTAGCTTGAGCTGAGTGTATGGAGAGGAAGTCATTAACCAGTGAACCACTGGAAGGAAATTCAGAGACTCCAGAGACGGGTACAAAGAATTTGACATGGGTGGAAATGTGATAAGGTTTAGACAGAACGGACATAAACGAAGGAGGAGAGGAAGCCTCTTTATTCACTTAACGAAGGAGGAAAGGAAGCCTCTTTATTCACTTAACGAAGAAGGAGAGAAAGCTTCTTTATTCCCTTAACGAAGGAGGATAGGAAGCCTCTTTATTCACTTAACGAAGGAGGAGAGGAAGCCTCTTTATTCACTTAACGAACTTGAAAGAAACGTCTTAATTCCCCCCCCCCCCCTGGCTCCTTAGAAAAGGTTCAGCTTTAGGAGTTACACGAGAAGGGTTGTCGAAGTCTGTCTACTCTCATTCGGTTCGGTCCTATAAGCCCTCCACCCCCGAACTAAAAGTCCCTAGAGTGCTACAGGAAGGAATTGGAAGAGGGAAATAAAAGGAAACCGCCCACAGAATAGGGTGGGATTGAAGGGTGCTCTGAAGAGAGCAGTAGAGAGCAAACTGAAAAAAGCTTAGAGAGGAAGAATGCTCTACAAAGACCAAAACCTAATAGTGGAAGCTCCATGGGCAAATGAAGAGATAAGAGAAGGAATAACGCAAAGGAAAGAGAATAATAAAGCAAAGAGGAATGCAAAAGAATGATGAAGAGGAAAGAATGTATAGAAAGAATATAAAAAATGAAAGAGGAAACTCAAGGAAAAGTTAGAGGGAAATGTACCAAATGATGAAGACGACTGCGAGTATTTTTCGGCGGAGGTTTTTTCATTTCCTCCAAATTTGAAACGTACCCCCTTCCCCCTTGACGTTCACCACGAAGGCGTACCAAGGAGAAATCTGTAAAGAAGAGGCGAAGATGAAGTGAAAATGTGCGGAAGATGTATAGCCACAGATCCCCCCCAGAGGGTGGTGGGGCAGGAAAGGCATAATCCTGAATATTTCAACCTTAGCGTGGTCGCCCATGCTACCCCAGACCCCTCCTTGCTGGGGTGTGAAAGTAAAGAGGGGGGGAGGATACAGGCATGTTGAAAACGCTAAGAGGAAAGGGTTGCCCCTCCCCCCTCAAACCCACCAGGAATGAATGCACAAAAATTGATTGGCGACTAGCCTGCAAAGCCAGTCTCCGTCCGGGCATTTCCTTGGCGATGACCCGGGGGAGATCTTAAGCCCGCCCTCCTCGGCATCTCTTCTTGGCGTGTACACGTAATTTAGGTCACGCATTTGATCTGCACGACCGGTAGTCACTTCTTTTGTGTCCTCGAGGCACAGGAGAAGGCGTAAGAACAGCACAGATCTGACAAGTGCATTGTAGATCATCTTCTCGAAGGTTTGCGCAAAGAGCGATGAATCCGATTGGTACTTCGATCAGCTTTACGAGATCGACTTTTAGCTCGGCGTAGAGTGAGGGCCCCGCAAAGTCGGCTTTCTGGGGCTGGGTTTGGCCGGGGATGGTCCTCGAGGGGACCCTCTTAGTGAGGATCTCTATGCTGGTTTCTTTCCTCTTCCCTCTGATTATCCTCTTCTTTCTTGCCCTGTAAATAATGTGCAATTGTGTGTTTTGGGTGTGAGATGTATTTAGCGATAGAGAGTGTAAGTTAAAAAGCTGTTCGGATTTGACTGGATTGAGAGCTCCCGCCCATTAGCTAATTGATGTCCCGCTCGAGTACTGAGGGGATGGAGAGTGATGATAGATGGATCCGTATCAACACTCGCTCGTTGTCGAAAAATCGTCCTTCTGTGGGAAGACGGCGTCGAGTTATAAACTTTTATTGGGGCCCAAATAAACCTTGGTCCTTAATTTCTCCCTTCCGGAGTCTTCCATCTGTCGTTTCGAAATGGTTCACGATAAGACCCTCGACTCTCCCTCATAAACTTAATGAGGGGGGAACTTTGTACTTTAGAATATCCCATAAATTATTAGATTTGCTTCTTACCGACTCAGGACTCCCACTTTTCATGGAGTTTCCCCATTGTAAAAGCCTTAATTATATGACTTTACAATGCCCCCCACTACTTGGCTTCGGAGTAGGGGTATTCTGCCGTTACGTAAATTGCGGGAAAATAAAAAAGAACGCCGCAGTCGAACTGGTGAAGAATGCAGCCAAATGCCGGAATTCGTTCCTAAGAATAACACTTTCCTTTCTAATTTACTCAGTGTGTAATGGATTGAGGCGATAGAGAGATGTGAACGTACAGGGTGGTCGGAAAGTATTGTCGCTCCTACCGAAAAGAAATGAGAACAATATAATCACATGTGCGTACACACATGTTTTTGGTCTACACATTCGCGCTGGGTTAATCAGCGATGGTGAAACCCATCGTGAACAGAGGAGGAGGGTTGAGGCTCTCTGTGCCAGGGGCATTTAGATATGAGTGCCTCAATGAGGAACGCTAGTAATCCATGAGGAGGGTTTCGTAAAAGAGGAGAGATGTGCTGTGAAGGCTGGGATCGAAATTATAGCGGTGTTCTGCATTGGCTCTGTTGCGCATACTTAGCCCCGTGATGCTGGGTATCAGTGTATCTGCCCAATGGGGGGCCAGTTCATAGCCCCGCTGAAGGTTTTAGCCGCTCTCGCTGGGATGGAACCCTTGCCTTGACCTCAGAAATCTAGCGTCGAATCGCTAAGGTAGCGAGAACTGTAGAGGGCACCATTTTTATACCTCTAGAAATTTCCTCTAAATAAATCCATCTCGGTGCAGTTGTCATCTGTAGGTTCGATCCCCGTCCAAAGGCAGTCGCCGTGCCACCCTAAAAGAGCCCAAACCAGAAAAAGGATAAAATGAAAGAGACACAGTCTCAATTGGCATCGCTTATAAATAATTTCTTCTCAATCAAAATATTTTATATTATTGAAGAAAATAGGATTGATTTAATTAACACTCGGCTTTGATAGGTGTGAAGTTAAGAAGCCTCGCGTCAAAACGAGGAACATTAGAAAACGCCTAACGATGTCTGTCTATCGCCTATGATGAATTCGAATCTCATGCTAGGCTTTCCAAATGTGATACTACTAGTTTATTACAAATATTGGCCGAGCGACCACCCACCATTAAGTGTGATATGATGGCGAATATCCCATTTCGAAATAATCACTAAAAGGCTCGAATTCAAATTCAGTTGCCAGACGTTGTTAGTGCTCCAATGTTCATTGGTTTTATGCAGTGCTCCTCACCTTCGGGAAGGAGCTAGAAATGAAGTCATTAAATTTCCTTGAAAGGAGTGACAGTGTATTCATTTTTTCGAGATTTTATGAAATTAAAATATCTCACCCAAAATTGCAAGAAGGACCAAAGATTCCGTTTTTAACTCGTCCATTTAGGGCGACTCGGGAGGTCAGCCGGGTTGTCTTCGGAGGGGACCCATGTCCCCGCCGGTCTCCTGTGAATAAACAGAAAGTGGTAAAACAAAAGTAACCTGGTAGGCAAAAGGCCTAGAAAAAAAACAATACGGGGCCTTTTAACATAAGGGCCAAAGCGGCTGTGGAATCGGAAGACAAATATGCGTCGCGGTTGGTACAAAAAACTATCAAAAGTGCGATGAACTCTGCTCACATGGCGTCGGTGGTGCTCTCGAGTACAATAGTAGCCGGCTCTTGGTTTCGGAGGATCCATCCCATCGCATGGGGGTTGCATCTGAGTAAATTGTCCCCTTTTTCTCGGGCGGGAACCAGGGGGCCCACTCGGAGGATAGCAAGGCCCCCAAGAGGGAGACCCTGTTCGAACGGGCGTAGGCCAGTTGTGACCAGAACCTTGCCAAGGAGGAGGCCCCATATATGACATTAGGAGCCCACCCAGCCTCCCTCAGAAGGGAAAAACCTTGGGGACTCTAGGGGCCCACTCGAGCGCCAGGCGGGTCCCTCGGGTCATCATCTCGGTGAGGCGGGTGGACCTGGAGCGCAGGTCAATTTCCACCCAGAGGTAGACGAAGGACTTGGTGGGGTGCAGCAGGGTACTTTTGGGGTCGTTAATGGTAAGCGAAGAGGCTTCGATATCACCTACTAATAGACTGAGGTCTTTACACGAGCCTATCAAAAAGATATTGTCCAAATACGTAAATACCGTGCATCTCCTAGCACGGGCTAGGGGATCCTTAAAAGATGGGGCCCATACACTGCTGCGTTATGTAAGGACTCCCGCTGAAACCCATAGGCAGTCTCCTAAACCTGTATGTGCGGTTCTCACATTTTACTCCGACCAGCCCAGGGCTCTGGGGTGGAGGAATAAATGAATAGTGCTGAAAATAAATGCTGCAAAGCCCAAACGGACAAGCTCGCAGCCAAATTCAAGGACGGGTAATTTGCATGAAAATTCTCAATAAAAATATAGACATCTGGAGAATATACAAAAATATAGCTATGAAATTAAAATCAATAGAATGGAAGTATAATAATTTAAAACCATCAAAGGGTGTAAAAGGATATAAAAAAAACTATTGAGAACTCGACAAAGTATAAAAACATAGACTATAGATGGATCAACAATAGATACAAAAACAGAGAATATAAAATCATGAAACAATATATTAAAATTTGGCTAAAAGATTAGATTCTCCTAAAAAAATTTAAAAATTCGAGTCACACTAAAATAGACATGAGTCTCAGAAAAGATACCCCTCAGAACCTGTTGGGGGGCCATCTGCCCAGTAATGAAAGGGAAGACCCTCCTCCCAAGATTTCTCAAAAGGGGACACTCGGCAAAGATGTGAAGGATGGACAGCTGCACACCGCACAGGATACACAAAGGTGGGGGCTGCCCATTCATCAAGTATCCATGAGTGAGGCGGCAATGACGATCCTCAGTCGGCACAAAATAACCTCCAGTCTACGTGGTCTCATGGTACGTGACCATGGGAAGACTGAAAGTTTTATGGAATGGAGCTTGGTGGGAAAAAGCTCATCCCACATCTTCTGACATAAGCCGACTACATATTCAATGATGAGGGGATAGACACCACGAAGTTGGACGGGCTGATGGGGGGTGTTCCCCATGATGCCGCCTCCTTGGCAGAAACATTCGCCCTTTCATTACCTGGGATGCCCACGTTACTGGACACCCAGCTAACGAAATCATATGAATCAAAAGCACTCAATGCCTCCAGAGAACTAAGGGAGTCAGAGAAAATCGCAAGATAACCAGATGGCATAGGAGCAATAACAAAGAGTGCAGCAAGAATGGCAACAAGTGATGCTGTGAAAACAGAAGCTGCACTTGGTAGGCGAACCAATGCTGTCTGAGATGGAAAGACAGCAGCACCTCCAACTCCGTCCGATGACTTGGGCCCGTCGGTGAACACAAAGGTGGTAGGCCGATGGTGGGAGGATTGTTGATCATACATGGTTCTCAAGGCTACATGCAAGAACTGATCCTCGGACCGTATTACAGGTGGTATGAGCCATGGGGGAATCTTTGGTAATGAAAACGGAATAACAGAAAACTCCCTTAGACGTCCTGTGTGCTCGGACATGCGCAGAGCAAAGGGGCCAGCCAGGGATGGAAATCTATCATATGAGGCCACTGTTCGCAAATTGAACGTGCACTCATATACCGGCGACCATGGTAATTGCTCAAGCCTAAAAAGATATTTGAGGTTAGACTTGAGCCTGTGAAAAGTAAGAGGAAGAGCCCCTTTCCCTGCATAGAGACACCACACAGGGGAGGTCTTGAAGGCTCCAGAAGCCAGGCGCACACCTTGGTTACGCACAGTATTTAATTTTTCAAGGATGAGCGGCGAGGCAAAGGAGTACACCTGTGACCCATAGTCCAGCTTTGGCTGGATTAATGCTGAATACAAAAGCCACAGGGTACGGCGATTACTTCCCCAAGAAGTGTGTGACAGTAATTTCCTTATGTCCATTCTCTTCAGACAAAACCTCTTCAAGGCGTCCAAATGAGGCATCCAAGAAAGGCTCAAATCAAAGATCACCCCTAGAAATCTGAAATGGGGCTCAAAGGTGACAAGGACACCATAGAGCGACAAATGGGGGAGATTCCCATGTCACCGATCTATGATTGTAAAAGTGGACAGCCTTGGTCTTTACTGCGGAAAAGCGGAATCCCTTGGAAGAAACATTATCAGCTACGGTATTTATAACCCGCTGTACCTTACGGATGACAAATGGAAGTCTAGGTGATGAACAGATAAGCGCTAAGTCATCCACATATAGAGTTAAGGAAATCTCAGCTGGGAGATTTGTGATAATGCTATTGATGGCCACAGAGAAGCGGGTGAGACTAGGAACACTTCCCTGTGGTATACCCTCAACTTGCTCTATGGGCTCTGATAATGTATTTCCAACTTTTACATGTAATGTGCCCCGTAGGCCCTGCTTAAGGATACCACACCTTCAAGTGGTATCATATGCTTTCTCAATATCAAAGAAAACAGCAACAGAATGCTGCCTCTTCGAAAAAGCATCTCTTATATAAGACTCCATTCTAACAAGCTAGTCGATGGTACTCGGTTTTTTCTCAACCCTGAAGAGATATGAGATGGTTTGTCTCCAAAACCCAGGAGTCTTGTATTTATCATCCTCTCAAACAATTTACATGGGCAACTAGTAAGGGCAATGGGGCGGTAATAGGTGGGTTCCGTCCAATCCTTTCCTGGTTTTCGGAAAGGTAAAACCACAGCCTCCCTCCACATAGAAGGGAAGCAGCCCCTAATCCAGATAAAATTATAGATGTCCAGCAAATGTGAGATGAGGGATGGATGCATATTCCTAATCATATCATAGGAAATGCCATCCGATCCGGATGCAGTGGATCCACAGTGCTTCAGTGCATTATGGAGCTTATGGATAGAAAAGAGCAGGTTATAAGGCTCATTATCCATTTTAGGCTCCATAACGTTGATAGGATGTTGCTCCTGTTGGAACCTAAAGCGCTGGAATTGGATGGAATAGTTGCCTGGGCTTGAAATATTAGCGAACGATCTGGCCAAGACATCGGAAATATGGGACAAGTCTCCCAACAGTTCTTTGGCCTAAACAATGTTGGGAGCTGTAAATCCATTGAATTTCCCAAATATCTTTTTTACTCTCTTCCAGATTTTGTCTACAGGGGTCTGCCAGCATATAGATGCGATGTAACCATCTAACAAGGTATTTCGAGCTTGTCGAAGTGTGCATCGCCATGTTGTCCTTTCTCGGTTACGAGCAAGTTTCTTTACCATCTTGGGGCACCGATGGTAACGTCGGCGAGCCTGTTTACATTCAGTGACAACTCTCGAGCATTCAGCAGACCACTAGGACAATTGTGGTCCACGAGCAGTTGAGCCGGAGAGCGGAATGGAAGAATTAGCTGCATGATTTTACGTGGGCTAGAATACCATCAATAGCCACTTCAATATCTTTATGAGGGAAGGACCCATCATAGCTCGAGAGGTGCCTGAACTTAGGTCAGTTTGCTTTTTTCGTATGCCATCTTTTGCTAGGTGGTTGAGGCGGACCACCTGTAAATGGTGTTATTAAAATGGGGAAGTAATCACTACCTCGAGAGTCAGGATCCACTGTCCAGTCAAAATCAGCTCTACAGCTTGGTGAATCCAGAAACAAGTCCACACATGTGAAGCTGTTCGTCTGGATGTGAAATGATGTTGGCTGCCATCGTTAAGAAAGCAGACAACATTAGTAGTCAGAAATCTCTCAATCATATTTCCTCTAGGGTTGTTATCATGGTCCCCCCTAAGGGGGTGTCAAGTATTGAAGTCGCCAATCAATAAAAAGGGAGGAGGGATTTGATAAATTAAATTAGCGAACTTTGTAGCTAAAACAGCTGTATCTCTTTCCTAGCCAGGAGGAAGATAGAGCGAACAGACCGAATAATGGCGACTGGAATACAGGCGGACAGCAACCGCCTGCAGGTCTGTGTTAAGAGAGAGCGGTTTGTAGAAAACCTTGTTGTTAACAAAAACAGCAGAACCATGAATTGGTTCTCGGGGGTTCTTATAATATCCCACAAAACCCGAAATGTTGGGTACTCTGCAAGTACCCAAGCAAGTCTCCTGTAAATCAATACAATCGGGATTGTAATCCTTAAGCAGGAGCTTGAACTCTTCCCATTTAGGGAAAAGATCTTGGAGGTTCCAATGAATAATTGGAAACATTGTTACCCTTTAAGCATAATGGTAGATTTCTTTCTACCCTTAGGGGTAGGAAATTTTGGATTTGAACTACCAGCGGAAGTATTTCGTGTCATACTAGCCTTAGGCTTGGAATATGACAAAGGAGACATCGGAAGCTTGAGTTTTGCCTTTGGTTTTTCTTTAAGAGGTGGCGCATCAGATTTTTATAAGTGGTTGTAAGAGAGAACTGTCTTCACTGGGGAAGCAGAGTTGGAAGCAACTCCAGGGGTCAGTTCAGGTGTCGAGGGAACAGAAGATGTTGATACAGCTGGTGGAATTGGTTGGGATAGTAGAGGCGATGGTGGTGGCAAAGACATTGGCAAGAGCTGTGAGTTCGACGCTGATAGAGAAGGATGTGGAGTCAGTTTTTGAGACTGCTCCTCAGATGAGTGGGTAACCTCCACAACAGCTTGCTCCTGGGAAGGAGCAAAGGTTGTTTCCTACTCATTCAGGGATCGAAGGAATTCCTACGCAGTAGGAGTGATAACTGCCTTTGGATCTGAAGAAGAGCTTGGTCCTTTAGGGGTAGGGTGAATGTCCAACATGATCAACTTCCACATGTTTTGGAGCGGTAGCAAAGTGCTTAACCATCTTTTTAGAACCAGGAGAGGATGGAAGGTACCTCTTCTTGTTGATAACCTTAGAAGCAATGTTAGGTGCTGACCAAGAGTGCTCATCACGAGGAGATTAACGTTTAGGACAGGGAGGACTTTTTACCTGGTCAGGCACAGAAGAACCAGTAGGAGTTTTCTGGCTTCTCCCTTTTTTTGGCCCGATAGAACGCAGAGCATCAGAAAAACTCACACCAGGTTGGTCATACATCTCCTTTACTCTTCTTCTGGCCTCTTTACAACTGACCCTGTTCTTGTTTTTAATGGCAATGACTTCCCTCTCATAGAGAAAGAAAGTGCATTGATGTGATGTTGCAGGGTGTTCTCCGCTACAGTTAGAGCAGCACGGCTGTTGAGAACAGGGCGTCACGTAATAACCTGATCAACATTTCACACACAACCTTGCCTGTTTACAAAACTTGCTTACATGGCCAAAGCGTTGGCAATGGAAGCATCGTCGTGGGTTTTCAACGTAAGGCTTGACTGGGATGTTAAGATAACCATCCTCAACGTACTTGGGCGGTCCCGATCTGTTGAAGGTCGGGATTATGGTGGCGGTAGGTAACCTAGCGCCATTCACAAACCTGGAAATGCGGTGTGCCCTTACAACCTTCTGATTGGTAAGTTTTGATACCTGCCTGTCAACATCGTAATCTATTAACTCTCCTGATCGGATAACACCTTTACTGCTGTTAATGTCGGGTGCGAAGCAGATGACATGTCTACACAAGCTAAAGACTGTAGGGTCTTAATCCGATGATGCTGCTTGCTTGATTTCACCTCGACTATCAATGCGCCATCCTTACGTGGCCACATTTGAGCAGGTTCGCCACATTTCTCAACCAAATCTTCGTAGACGTCGAAGATGTCATCCTTACTAAGAGGACTATCGTTCGCTTTCAAGACTAAAGATTGGTCGTAATCCAACTCAGGATCGACTTCTGACCAAAAAGGATCAAAGCGTCTACCATCAGGGTGCGAGGCACGATGACTGGACAAGGTCAATGGGGACATGTCGTAAACAAGATGGTCCTCGGAGGAATTCTTAGGAACCAGGAATACGTGGTGGCAGCATCTCACCTCCGAGGACTCTTCCAAAACCCATGAATGCACCAGGGTCTGGACAATGGGTGCCATAATGGGGGGGGGGGGGAGAAAGCATAATGATTATAAGCTCCCAAGTATACCGTAACTCCCTGCCCGGCAGCTGCCCTGGCAATATTAGATTGGTGTGGCACGCCCTGGCAAACACTGCCGGGCACGAAGTCACAAATGTGACGTTGCAGGGGATCCCTTAGCTAGGGAATCGAACACACCGGTCTGCTGCCCCTCCTCGTCACCTACCTCATCACCTTCGTGATGAGGTAGGCGCCTCGTCCGGGAAAGGAGCAATTGGTCCGGGAGCGACGTCGGGTTCGGAGAGACCATGCAACTCGAGCGCCTCCAAGGTGGCGCGTAGTCCGGGATCCTCCTCGATTAATTATTCCTGGTCGTCTAGCCTGGGGGATAAGGCGATATTCAGAGCCTCCACTGCAGCCGCCAGACCGGGGTCCGCGGCCAGAAGCCGCTCCTGATCGTCGAATTGGAAGTCGTTCAAGTCAGCCTCCGTCGACAGAGGGCTGGGGGAACGGGCGGCGGTTTTGTCTGGTGAAACGGGGATTTCGACATCATTTCTCCGAGGGGGGGTTTCCGGTCCGAACCAATTGCCAAGGACGGAGATCCCAGACAGATTGTCAGCGCCGACCTCCACCGCGAGGGAGGGTGGGGGTACCACTCAGGGCTCGGAACAGAGAGCCTGGGAGGGGAGGGGGGAGGGGGTTGGTGGAGAAGGACCGAACAGAATTTCCTGAATGGCCCAAGACTCCTCGGCCCATTCACTAAAGCTTACAGTGTTTAGAGCCCTCTCTCCTTCCCTTGCCGCGAAACCGGTTTCTTGCTCACCGCTGCTGCTGCTGGCCCTGCTGGCGTTAGGCCTGTCGTTGTCTAGAGGCATAATCGGCGTACTGCTTGCGTAATACCGCACGGTTATATAACATCGGATCAATGTCAATACCGACACCCTGGGTGGACTGTAATCGCGAGTCCTCTAGGTCATATGCCTAATTAACTAGGGATACTAGGTAATCAAATCGTAGACGAGTATTGAGGCGGGCCTCTTCCTGAGTCCTTAGCCTATCCCACAGGCGGTGAAGGATAACCAGAAGTTCAATTTCTTCCAGGTCACGCGTACAGAATGGGGAGTTGGGGGAAGTGGTACGAGCACGAAGGTGCTCCACAATAAGATCCGAATCGGGCACAACTCTCCGGGGCTAGACAATCTGGGGAAGACCTAGGGCCGGCTGAAAGCCGGCATCGGGAAGGTTTAACTCTAGGGCTGGGGGTAAATCCCTATGTGGGTTCAGCAGACTCGAGTCGGCCGTTCTGTTCCGAGGCTGGGGTGGCACCTCCCGAGGGCTAAGGGAGTCGAGCGCCTGACACCTCAAGGAATCCTCGTCCTCGGATTCAGAAGCAGAGGGAGGATGCTGGGGAGGGGTGGGGCCGGGATGTCACGTGTCCCACCTCGAAGTTCTGAGATAGGAGCTTATCAAGCGACGGGCGCGGGATCGCGTTGCAGGTTGGGCACCAGGTCTACTCATTCTCCGTAGACTCGGCCGACGTGGACGGCGAGACAGTCAGATTGGGTCTGATTATTGTATCATGTGGGGAAGTGCTTTATTTTTACCAGTGTTGTGTGTGTTGACGCTGCTCGGAGGTGTTTTTTCCCCTTTTACTGGCCTCGATGAATGATGGTGGGAGCATAAGACGACTGTGTATGGAAGCAAGGACAACCAAACGGCCACCTTCTACACGAAGGGTAATGAGCCTGGTAAACGGTTTGGCCGGGGGGGGAGGCACTTTTCTCTCCATTTCCCCAGAACCTCGATCCTCTCTACTTTTCTCCATCTTACTCTTCTTTTGTTGTCATCTCTTCTTTCGATCTCTGGGCATTTTCCTTTTCATTCCACCACTAGATGTAGCCATCTCTCTCTCTCTCTACCCCCAAGGGTACCATCACAAGAGTCATCTTCCCCATATGTTCGTTCCTTTACCCCCAGGGATCCCATCATGATCGAGGTTCTCGATCGCATCGTCCCAACGTCCCTGATGCAGTTCGAGGATCAATTGGTTGAGCTCTGCTTTGATCTCTTCGTTATATTGAGTCAATTAATGCGTTTCTGAGGTTAATCTCGTACAGTGATTTCAGTTCACGGTATAAATCCTTCATGTATTATTTCAATCTATATGTTGAGATTGACCTATACGCAGATTTCGTGATTCATGCTCAATCCTCGTTGATTAGATGGTTGTTAAGGTCGTCGAGTGCCTTGTCAATCTCCTTGACAATCGCATCATCCAAATTGGGATGGTAGTCCTAGAGGAGGTCTGCGTACCATGCCGAGTCTGATTTTATGGTAGTTTTTGCTAACTGCGGATAGGACTTGTGTAGGGGGGTTCATGTTGATGGCGAGTAGGATCTTTATATGATCACTCTATGGTACCTGGATTGGTTCCATTAAGTAGTTGAATGGTAGCTGATGATTGGCCAGACATATGTCTGGCATCGCGGCACTCCTTCCTCTAACAAAGGTGGGGAAGTCGGAGCCAATTCGCTGGACGATGTATCTGCCCAGAAATGTATCGATGTTCCTACCGATCCCATTGAAGGTTCTATAGCAGGACTCCTGCCTCCTGGCATTCAGATCCCCCATTATTTATGGTGTGGCGGCTGGTATCTGGTGGCTATGACTATTATTCCTACGAGTATGTCCAGATAGGATTGTTTGAGATTCCTGCCCTGCCTGTATTTCATCCCTTTTTAATCGCAAGAGGGGCTCCTGGAATCGCTCGTGCAAATAATTCGTGACCAACCCGTCGTAATTCCAAATTTTCATTACGAGTGTCGATCCCGTGTTCCGAAATCAAGACATATGTATCAATCTCCCTGAATATGTTTACGTAAAGAGACATTTTCGTCTTCCAGCCTTTTGTGTTAATTTCCGGTATCTTCATTGAGCTTCGTTTCATGTTGTAGTGTTATTTACCGATGTTTCTTCTTGTTTTTCCTTCTCTTATTTACCGATGTTTCTTCTTGTTTTTCATTTTCTTCTTATTTACCGATGTTTCTTCTTGTTTTGTTCCTTTTCTTCTTAGCTTGCGGGACATCTTTCGAGTGCCCAGGTTCTTTGCTCTTCGGAGGGGGACTAGGAGATTTAGATTTACTCTTCGTAGCCCTAGTACGGGCCCTTGGGGAATGTCCAAAGACGTATTCTTTTCATCTTCTTCCTCCTCGGATTCTTCGTTATAGGGCGCTTCCACTGTAGCTTCGAGCCTAGATTTCCTCTGTGAGTTGCTCTCGATCAGTTTCCTCGAATGTCTTAGAGCACTCGGGGTTTGCCGGCATAATTACTGATATTCGCCTTCAGTATTGCATCCAAAAGCTCGTTGTAAAGAGTTCGTTTTGTATTCCAGCCATTTGCTTATTGTCTCCTTCCTCGGTTACCTTTTCCTCTCTCTTTGATTCCGAGCGCTGCTTCCTTGAATCCTTCGGAGCATTTGGGCCGCCATCTTTACATCTTGGGGGCCATTTGAGGTCGTTGCACACCATCTTGTAGCACCTGGGAGAATACAGCGTTTGCTACGTCCGCCTGAATGACGCACGTATAAAAAAAAGCCATTTTAATCCGCACTCGATGTTACATTTAAATCCGATCTAATATTTTTGTGCAAATGCTAAAAGCCTACAAAATTAAAGGATTCATTTTACCCGACTTCTGTTTGTGGGTAACAAAACCGTGACCTGACTCGAGCATAACAATCAAAAGCACCATCAACCATAACCTTACTGAACCAGGGGAAATTTAGTCTGGTATTATAGGTATTAATGTAACATAACAGATGACAAAAGCCATAAGGGCCTATCAGAGGTCATCCGAGTCAACACCGAGCCCATAAAATGCATCCATATAATTGCGTCCGAATTTGTTTAGAGACGAGAAGGACTTAGGAATAGATAAGTCAGTGTATTGAGGCCAAAAATAGAGCAAATAGGCCACATTAAGAGGAATGTTAGCTTCAAGAGTAAAGAGGTTATCCTTAAACTATACAACTCGTATCCAGTGCCGGTTTAACCTAGTAGCACATGTTACGGACCCCGCGCTTCAGGGGGCCCCATGAGGATGTTCTTAATTTGTAATAACTAAGTTTTAGCCCTTAGGCACAGAAAACTGAGACAAAATAATTATTCGTTTTCCTGATTTTTTATATTATTATTATATATGATATTTAATAGAATCCAAACGAGGCAAGAGCGAGTATGGATGAAACAAGATCCAACCCTCTCTCTCTAATGAGTATTGAGCGCGAGTTACTGAGGAAAATTAACGCGTCAAGGATAATTGAGGTGTTTTCTGTTGCCCATTCTCGTAAGTGCTTCTTCCTGTGAGCCACGTAATTAGTTGGTGTGCGCTCAGTTCAGCCAAGGGTTCCAAGCTTCTCCAAGGCAGTACAAATAGTCTACTAGTTGGTTAAGCTACTGGTATGCCTGGTGTTGTTCTTCCCTAATACGGGATTTGAGGAGGGGCATGAGGGCATTCGTCAGTGAATTTGTCTTCTAATACCCCCTCCCCGCCCTTAATATTTATGACCCGCGACGTTTACTCGGGCACAACTGGGCATCTTACACATTTATGCCCGTAATTAGCCAGCATTGGGGAGGTGTGTGGGGGGGGGCTTATTCCCCCTCCCTTGGCTACGGGGGGGTTGTCCTCGGACGAAAGACGCCCATGTGCGTGTGCGACTGTGTATCATACATACATGGCCTCTATGTACACATCCCAAATCTCGGGTTGAAGAAAGTGACCGGGAGGATTCCTGGTGAAATCGAGTGGCTGTAGATGGAAGAGGGGGAGTGGGGGTGGAGTCGAGGGTGACGGTGAGGTGAGCAACGTCACAGTGGGCCATCGATCCCCTCATCCTTGGTCTTTGACTTATTAATCTTCTTAACTGAAGTGATTAACTGAGTGGACTGTTGCTATTTTGTTCAGTTGACTTTACTGATCAATCCACTGATCGTCCTCTTTTCTCCACCTCCTTTTGCTTGATCTGGGACCGAGACTCTACGGAAAGGAGATCTGCCAAGGAGTGGCTGTAGCTACAGCAGCAATCTTCATTTAGATCTTCTTCCATCTCTTACCCTCCCTACTTCTCTCCACTCAACATTACACTCCATTCCCCTCCCCATAAGTGTACAAAGTTCTCTCTGCCATCATAAGAAGCAACACTCCACCATCTTCAAGAGATTTCATCCTTAAGATGTGCACCAAATACCATACACACGTACATACATGTCTTTGGTCTACACATGTGCGCTTGAAACCGAGGTAGTGGGGGGGGGGCGATTCATGTCAAGCTATGTGAATATGCCCCAATAGGGAACGCTTAGTATTCATATGGAAGTTTTGTTAAAAAAATAACAGATTGGATATGTTGCGCCGTGAAGACGGGGAGGAAAATGATAGCGGTGTCACGATTGGCTATATGAAGTATGGAATCTCATATAAATCCGGTGCTGTATCAGCGAGAACTGTCGAGGGGACATCTCTACATAAATTGTCTCTAAATAAATCCCTCCGTAAATTCGATCGATCCCCGTCCAAATGGAGTCGCCGTCCCGTCCTCAGAGAGGCCAAGCAAGAAAAAGGAGAATCTGGAATACAGAGTCACGGTGTCAATTTGCATCGCGTCATATTCTGTTCTATCTCATTTTGAAGGTTTATTTTTCTCTATATTAAAATAGGAACATTTGATTTTACTCATTACTAAAGAAAATAGGATTGATCTCAATAGCATTCGGGGGCGGGGCTTATATAATGTCCGGCGTCAAGAATTTGGCCTACCGACGTCTGGCAACGGCCTTTGAATTCGAACCTACTGCTCGGCTTTTCCAATTGTGTATACGAATAGTTAATTACATCTAGGGGTGGGGTGGGGGGGACCCTCCACGGTATAGGGCTGAAGCGCGGCTTAAAAAAAATAATGGCAACTGAATTCAAATTCAATGGCCATGACGTCGTTAGGCACACCAATGTGCTATTTTGCTCCACCCTAAATGGGCGGAGCTAGCGGCTAACTACAGGTTCAAAATATATTTCCTATCCCTCCATTTCTTCGGCGAACGTCTTCGGTAAAATATTCATTCGTGTCCTTGTTGCCAAAGTGCTTTTGTCGATATATTTTATTTGGCTCCGCGTTCGAGTGTTTTATTTGTTAATTCTGAGCTTTCCTCCCGGGTCCTGAACCGCCTAATGTGCTAAAACAAAACGTGATTCCGAGTCCTCCGAGAGCAATCGCCATTATTTAAAACCAAATGGGAATTAAAGAAAGATACCTCCTCGCCGCTATTTCCGAGCGATACCCAACACAATAAAGTAAGTTAAAAGCATTTTCCATTTTATTTATATGAATACAAAAATAAGAACATATTTATGCACCGTCAACCTATTCAAGGTGGTTCAGGGGAGTACCAGCTTTGTTGCCTTCCTTTGCACTGACTCTACTGGTTGATATCTAAGTATGGGAACCATGTTTGTATACAGTTGTGCTCTGACATACGAGTTATACAGTTTAAGGATAACTTCCTTACTTTTATGAGTAACATTCCTCTTAATGAAACCCATCACTCTATTTTCTGCCTCAATACAATGCTTAGAGAACCTCAATGACCTATCTTCTACTCCTATGTCCTTCACATCCTCTACTCCCTTCGGGCAATACCCATCCATTTCATCGCTAAATTATCCTTTATCTCTTTCTTATGTTAATATCTTTACATTTGTTAAGGTTGAAATTAATTCGCCTCATACATACATAACATAATTACACGGATGACAAAAGCCACAAGGGCCTATCAAAGGTCATCCGCCTCCGTCAAAACCCACCCACAAAAAGCACCATCACCAGGGGAAGACAAAATCAAAGTCCCCCACAATATAATATAACAGATGACAAAAGCCACAAGGGCTCATCATAGGTCTTCCGAGTCAAACGGCCTCTTTTTCAAGGCACCCAAACTCCCAGGAAAACTACATCCAGAGAATTGCATCCAGAAACAAGGGTATCACCAATCAAGGCTTGTCTAGAGCCCAACCTTATTTAAGTCGTTCTGCACTTTAAAGTTCGCTTCAACCTCATTTACTACAGTTTTGTGTCATCAGCTAAAACAATGATACTGTTATTTACAGTCTCCCGAAGATCATTTATATAGAAAGAGGAAATAATAAGGGGCCTAGAACTGATCCCTGAGGTACGTAACTGATAACGTCCCTCCACTGTGACCTGACCCAACATATTCCACGCATTTTTGATTTGTGAACCACATTTTCGCTTAGAAACCACCCCAAACTTGGTGGAAGTGAGATTATTGCTGAAAGCAAGTATCTAAATATAAAAATGTTGGGCAGTGACGTGTGTTTGGGCATTTCGAGCATTGAAGAAAGAGTACCTAAAGAGAATTTGTTTGGGATGGACCGTTCGGTAGATGCATTCATACCTATAATATGACGGTACACTTTGCCAGGTTCCTTAAGGTTAAGCTAGTTAGGTACTAGTATAAAATACATTTTAATGGTACATTTGTCCATTAACCAAAGACTATTAAAAATAGTTCTATACATTTGCACACAAAATATTGTCAGATTTAAATAAAACGTCAAATATATTTTTACTTTCAAAATCGAGTTGAGATCTTTATCAAATAATTAGCCATACTTTCTATCACCTTGAGAGTGAGCATTCATTATGTCTGGTTGGGGCGATTAAACGGTAATTGTTTAAAGTATGGCCGGATCCGAGTCCAAGCTTATTTTGGGCTATTTTTCTGAGCTGAAGTCTATGTGGACAAAGTTTATGGCAATTTCCGAATATATACTGGGTGGCTGTGCTCCCCAGACCCCCCCCCCAAATGATTGAAATCTCAGGATCATCGTAGGCCCATTCCCCCGACAAGCCGTCCCCAACAACGAGCCTACCCTCAAAATAAGCTAGAATCGCATCCACCCGTACTCGCAACATTTACCGAAATCCCTCCACAGGAAAGAAGAAACGACTAATCCCAGCCTCGCCTCCCCCCCTCCTCTCGGATCGAACACGATAAGAGGTGGAGGGGCGAGGCTGGGATTAGTCGTTTCTTTTTCTTTCCTGGGGGGATTTCTTAGGCGAGACGGAGTGGGTTCCCTCCTCTTCGAGAAATCCTCGCCGATTTTATGGATTGTTTTTACTCCTTCGATTGCCACGGGCGTAGCAGTTACCTCATCGTTCAAGTTTTCAACCTGGGAAAAGTTCTAGTGTTCAATCCGAGGGGGGGGGGGGTCGAGGCTGTGATTAGTCGTTTCTTTTTCTTTCCTGGGGGGGGATTTCTTAGGCGAGACGGAGTGGGTTCCCTCCTCTTCGAGAAATCCTCGCGGATTTTATGGATTGTTTTTCCTCCTTCGATTGCCACGGGCGTAGCAGTTACCTCATCGTTCATGTTTTCAACTTGGGAAAAGTTCTAGTGTTCAATCCGAGAGGATGGGGGGGGGGGGTCGAGGCTGGGATTAGTCGTTTCTTCTTTCCTGGGGGGGATTTCTTAGGCGACACGAAGTGGGTTCCCTCCTCCTCTTCTCGAGAAATCCTCGCTGATTTTATGAATATTTTTCCCTCCTTCGATTGCCACGGGCGTAGCAGTTCCCTCATCGTTCTTGTTTCCAACCTGTGAAAAGTTGTGTTAATTTTCGGGGGGGGGGGTAGTCGTTGCTCAAACCCATTGATATTTAAGCAGGGGGTTACGGACCCCCGTATGATCCCGGTTTCACCATATTAACTCAGGAGGTGGAAGGCAACGTCTGGGGTCCTCGCATACCCCTCTGGCACTGGTTGTTTTGTTGACTAGGCTTAAAAGACATTTTTCCTGGGTTCTTGGTGCCTTTTCATTTTCCTCCATGTGGGGCACGCTGGTTGTTAATGGTGGAGGCGCCCATTAATGAGTTCAGCGCCGCTGTTACCTCCTGGTTTATTGGTGCTGGTTGTTGTCCTCGGTGGGATTCTGGATGCGCCAGTCGGCTCCATCCATGGGGAGGGGTTGCCTTCCCCTTCTTCTGGAGAGAAAGATTGAATTCATTTGTCGTGGTGGGAAGTTCCCCCTCCCTCTTCAGTGCGTTTAGATCGAAGATTCGGGGTTCTGGAAGGCGATGCTGAATGGCTGGACCCACATTCAGAGCACCTCGGAGGGGAAATTCTATCTACCTCGTCTTGGACGGGTCCCCGGGGTGTGTTGCCTAGATCACCCCACCCCCACCAAGGGTGGCCGATCACACCTCCTCAATTAAGGGACAGTGTATGGCATAATTCAGAGGGATGGGGGGGGGGCTCAGATAGACATGATTAAACCATATACCTGGAGATGTCCTGAAGATTCCCCCGTGGGAAAAGTGAAGAAATGTCCCCTTTTAGAGGATGGGTGAAAAGGGAAGGTGAAGATAGGTTGAAGTTCTCGAGGCTCCGACGAATTCCTTGCTACCCTGAGCTCCAGGGGCGAGGAAAGGAGCGACTAGGAGCTGAAAAAGGAACGTCGGTACTCGGTCTATCAATCCCAAATCCGTTAATCTTCAATTTATTTAATAAAGACTCGTGGCTAAATTTCCGAATTGTGCAGATGTAAGTGCGAGGGAGCGTGTATGAGTGAAGGGGAGGGTGCGTTAATGATCCATTGTCTGCCACACACGACTCCTTGACCACCTTGTTCCTCGTCGGTGAGGATGTGATCCTAAATTGTGAAATCCAGGTCATCTTTGAGTCTCTCTATTGAAGGATTAAATCCATTCGAATTGAAAAAAAAGAACACTGATCCAGTCAAAAGGATTAGAGATCTAATCCTTTTGGCTGGATTAACGCCCAAGCTTTTTTTAATCTGTCGAAACGGAATTTTGGATTTAATCTCGTGGAATGGAGAAGCTGAAGGATGGAGGGTAACAGAATCTTAGAGAGTCCTTCTTCTCCTTTTCTCATCCTCTTCTTCTGTTACAGAGAGAAATTGGTGTGTGTAATTCAGTGTTGTGGCTGAAATATAAGGTAAGAACATTTGTGTTTTTTCTTTGTGAGACGATGTGCTTCTAACTGTAGCTTATGAGACTAAATCTTCATAAAGGAGAAGAGTTCGAGGAGGACTCGGGACAAGTCTTCAAGTGGGTAAAATAGGAGAGACACGTGGAAAAGGTTCTTATTTTTATTGAAAAGGATAGAACACGTAGCAGTGGGTTCAAGTTGGACAAGTTTAAGTTTAGGAAAAGAGATGTGTAGAAATTGGTTTACAATTTGAGTGATTGATGAATGGAATAGACTCACTAGTCATTTGCTAGTAGCTTCCTTCTTGGGGAGTTTAGGAATAGATTGGATACATTTATGGATGAGGATGGATGGCAGCTGGGATTGAACCGGGTAATGAGAGCAGGAGCTGCCTCATAGGATATCAATTAGCTTTTTGCATTCTCCTTTTCTTATTCTTTATCTTCCTTTCTTTATTACTATTATATATGGCCTAAATCTGACTCCTGATAAATTTCCAGCCCCAGATTAAGATACACGTCTCAGACCTTCGTTCTTTTGGTTGACCATGATAAAGGTTACAACCCAAATTGCCATTTCCTTCGAGGCGTCAAACCCAGCTAATGAGGTCATGGCCGTCTGCACAGAGGATTTTGTTATCTTGGTTGGTCGAGATTTCTTGGAATTTGTTCTCTTTTGTATGGTCATTCTTTATCCTCTTAGCTTCCAATTTACCATCTTAACTTCAACCAGCATTAAAGTGGGGGTGGGAGACGGGGTGAGTGGTGGAGGTGGGGGGGATTAGAAAGGGATGGTGAGGCGTTAAGATATCAGGGCAAACACTACCTTGGGAAAGACTATCCGCCTTGATCAGTTGTGTCGTGGAGTTACTATGAGGGCTGGGGATAATTTGGGGAGAGGAGGGTTGGGGGAAGATGGCCTCCTCCAGAATCACGTTAAGGTAACAGTCATATTCAATCTCTACTTTTCTTCGCTTGTTTTCCTATCTTTTCTGGTTTTCTGCCGTCTCCTCCTTTTTTCGGTTTCGCATTACTTTTGGTTTTTGGTTTTCTCCTTTCTCCAACGTGTTAAGTACCCTGAATTATTCACACGAGGGGGAGAGGGCGTATTGAGAACCAGAGGTCCCTACTACTCCCATTTTTGGGATTGTTCCTGGTTGGGCGTTAAGATACCAGGGCAAACACCAACTTTGGAAGATTTAGTCTACATAAGCTACAATTAGAATATTCTATGTGTAAATAATGAAAGAAAATACACATTTAACATCTTGGCCATTGCATCACTTTAATTTCATAATTTCTCTTTGCTACCCTAATTAACTTGGATGTAGACAAGCGCCATTTGTGCGCTGATTTCTGGGGCCACGGTTGGCTCCAGATTAATTTTGAGGGAGTAATTCGGTGGCCCTCTTTGTGAGTACTCTTTCACGATGTTGTCCGTGTGAGTACTCTTTCACGACATTGTTCGTGTGAGTACTCTTTCACGATGTTGTTCGTGTGAGTAATCTTTCTTTCACGATCTTGTTCGGAGTGGCACATGGCTACGAATCCCTTGGGGGTTTCGAATAGCCTTAGCAGTGCCCCTGAAGATCACCTGCGTGAACTTGGTATGGAGGTGGTATTTTGTAGTACCCTGATGGGCAGCGATACCACGTTTCTATTTCACGTTATATTTCTCCCCCCTTTTTGACGGGGTCTGGAAACACGAACTAAACCTTATGGGGGGGGGGGGTTATTCCGGGGTAATCTATGTTGGGGTGAGTAGAGCCTTTTACAGCCCCTCCCGTTTAAACTGAACCCCTCCTAAGGGTCGGTGGGGGTTAGTGGCTGAAGACAAAGTGAGCGCTTCTTCCAACCCTCGAATTTAGTTAAGACGCTTTCTCTTCTCTCCTCTCCCTCCCCTCCTCCGTTTATCTTCCGTTCTCTTTATTAGATTTTCACACGCGTCAAATTCTTTGTAAATGCGTCTATTCACATTCATTCATTCATTTACACTTATTTATTTCAGCGGGGGTTTATTTCCCTTTTAATCTTTCATGTTTCATCCGCACCAAAGTCTATTAAATTCCATCCTTTGCCGCGGCTCTTTTGATCTTCGCCTCAAACGGAAGATTTTCCATTTCTTCTTCATTGTGGTGTGACGAATAATGCCATTAGTACTCTCCTTCTTCGATACCATCGAGTATGGCATCTTGGTTGTTCGAGTCTTCTTGGAATTTGTTCTCTTTTGTGGTTACGATTTTCAAATTTATTATTGCTCCCTTTCTTTTCCTTTGTCTTCATATTCGCTATCTCTATCTTCTTCCTCTGAGTTTGGTAATCTTTTTGATGGCTGATGACAGATGACTTCCAGTATCCCATTGAGTTCCCGATCATCTTCGGAATCTTTCCTTTCTCTTTCTCTCGGTAGTTTCCTCTTTTTATTTCCTCGGGTGTTGCTTCTTTCAAAGATCCCTGCTGGTGCCATATCTACGGAGAACCTCATTGTATTGTCCCTGGTTTGGCCAAGTTGCCCGCGTGCGCAGCCATTACTTCCAAGCTCTGGCTGCTATTCACTTGTAATTGTTGTGGTTCTTTGCTACTGCTGCTGATTCCTTGGAGATTCGCGTTGCACTCGCCTCGGTGGTATTGCTCCTTATGGTTTGAGTGGTTCTATATTTTTTATTGTCTCCTTTCTTAACGTTTCCATGTGAGCACCGCCGCAATTTATACTTTTTTCTCCTGCTTTGGGTAGGAGATAGAAGGTGGTTGCGATGGTCGCACTCAAAACAGTGTGTTTGCCCTTTAGGGCACTCCGTTGTCTCATGTCCATCATTCACATGCAAGAAGTCCTCTTTTTCTCTCTAGTCTGGAGACGGCCTCAAGTTGAATGCCAGGAGGCCCCTCGTTAATATTTTCGTGGCCACTTCAAAATGACTTTGGTCATCGCTGGTTGTCCGAATTTGAGCCCTTTTTTCCATCGTCTCCCATTCTTGTTGGTCCCCACTTCGTCCTTACCTTGTTCGGGGATTATATCCCCCATCATTGGCTGTCCGAATTTGAGCACTTTTTCCATCGTCTCACATTCTTGTTGGCGCTCTATTTCGCCTTTAATATGTTCGGGGGTTCTATCCCCCATCATTGGCTGTCTGAATTTGAGCCCCTCTACCATCCTTCCCTATTCTTGTTAGTGCTCAATTTCGCTTTTAATATGTACCGTGGTTCTTTCCCCCATCATTATGTGTCCGAATTTGAGCACTTTTTCCATCGTCCCCCATTTTTTTGGTACTCCACTTCGTCCTTAATATGTTCGGGGGTTCTTTCCCCCATCATTGGGTGTCCGAATTTGAGCACTTTTTCTATTGTCCCCCATTCTTGGTGGCGCTCCATTTTGCCTTTAATATGTTTGGGGGTTCTTTCCCCCCATCATTGGGTGTCCGAATTTGAGCACTTTTCCATCGTCCCCCATTCTTTTTTGTACTCTACTTCGTCCTTAATATGTTCCGGGGTTCTTCCCCCACCATTGGCTGTCCGAATTTGAGCCAGCTTTCCATAGCCCCCCCCCCCATTCCTTTTTCTGCTCCACCTCGTCCTTGATAGTTTGCGGGATTCTTTCCCCCATCAATGGGTCGATCGGTCTGCAGACGTGATTTCTAGAGGCCCGATTGGCTCCACATTCAGCTTCTTCGGTGGCCGTCTTAATGAGCACTTTCTCTCGATCTTGCTCTGAGTGCCACATGGGTTCGAATCTCTCGGGGGAGTAGAGTGTCACTGCTAATTTTGATAAGATTTATCTTTTCTCTTGGGGGCATTTTGCAGTACCCTGAGGGGGAGCCAGTACCATTTTCTCTAAATATATAAGTATTCGAAGGAGTGAGTTTTTGTTGTTGTGCCGGAATCTGAGATGCCTTCGGTGGTTTCTTCTTCGTCTTCTCCTCCCTTCGATCCTGATCGGAAGCTTTTTCCTTTTCCATCCTGTGTTTAATTGCTAAAAGTGACGACACTTGACGTTACCAAAGAGTCCTTCCCACACAATATTTTGCACATACAACAACCAACCACAAATCGTGCCGCCCTCAACGAGGCCAAAGGAGCCTCTGGAATACAGTCTCTCGGGTGTCAATTGGCATCGCGTCCTATTCTATTCGATCTCATTTTGAACCCTTTTTCCCCTCTCTATTAAAATAGGGGCATTGGATATTATTAAAGAAAATAGGATTGATTTAATTGGCGCTCGGCTTCTTCTATTGGTGTGAAGCCTCGCATAAAAACAATGAAGATTAAAACTCCTGGCGACGTCTGGCAATCGCGTATCAATTCGAACCTAATACTAGGCTTTCGAATAGTGATACTACTAGTTTACTACAGTAGCGGATCCAGGATAAAATTTAGGGAGGTTGATAACGTGAGTTCCTCCCTGTGAGGAAAGAGTCTGAGAAAAGGACATTAGGAAGATTATCTTACACACCATTGATAATAAATCACAGCATCTCATTTCTTTTCTTTGTAGGTGGCACGCGGGGGAAGGTGGACCCTCCCCCCGACGCCGGAGCTTGCTTCCTTATTGTTGCCATCTTCCCTTTTTATCGTTGTTGTGCTTTCCTATTCTTATTTTAAAGTAGCCCAATGCTAGGCTGGCGTGATTGCGGCGACTTATGCCCAAGTGGGCAGGAGCCAGATAGGCTCCTAAAATTAAGAAGAAAATCACAGCATCTCTCACAGGGGTGAGGAGCACCAACTCTCTCAGATTCCATTTACTCTTTTCACGCACCAAAAAACTATGAATTGTGGTTTGTTGGAGTTTTTGGATGTCAATTAAGGTATAATACTGGATTTGATCCTTATTTTTGAGATTTAGCTCCATTTTAGTCATGTATCATATAAGCTACATTCGATCGCAACGGTTAAATAAATATAAATGGATCTGAATTTTTTGGCGGGGAGCTTCAGCCTCCCTGCTCTCCACCTCTCTCCTGGTTCATTACATATTGGGAGTGTAACCAAAGGGGCGGGGAAATTCCCCCATTTCGAAATAATAGCCCAAGGGTTGAAATTCAAATCTGTTGCCAATGGTCGTTAGTGCTCATTGATTTGATGCAGTGCTCCGCAGCTTCGGTCAAGAGCACTCTGTGCTTCGACTGTTCCTATTACATTTTATCCACGTTTAAATCCAAATGATTCTCTCTACTTCTTCCCTTACACCACTCTTCTTGCCTTAACAACGTTGCCATCTCCTCATTCTCTCTTTCTGGGAATTTACTTGGCATTCTACCATCATATATATGTCTTTCCGTTTCACACTCTCAATCCACTATTCTTTGTGGATTTTTATTCTCCTCAACCCAACTCTTCCTAATTTATTTCCTGTATTATTATTTTGCTCCTCATTCCACGCAACTTCTTATCGTTCATCCTTGCCCGTAGAATTTTACCCAGTAATCATCCATTTGTCTCTTTGTTTATTTCCTCTTCACTCTCACATTCCGATGTCTCCAGAATCACTCTTCCCTCATGGCTCTATGCATCATCATGTATGGCCACTACACTCTCTCTCTCTCCCCAGCAGTCTTGCCCTGAATTTATTCCACTGCATTATATTCCTTGTTCTTCGCCTCCCATCTGGCCTGCGGGAGTTCTCTTTACATTCGGTGATTTTCCTGGTTTCGATATGTACTTCATCGTTGGTACCTTAAATTGGTTAGGGTAGTAACTTGTATTCAGCCACCCTTACATTGCCTGGCGCTTTATAAAGTTAATTTGTGTGACCGGGCGCTTTCTGTCGAAATGATTTAAGTGATTTTTCCGTGGTATTGGTTGCCCCATTACCGCCATGGACGTTTTTGTGTTCCTCTTAATTTCATCTTCGGTTTAGGTGGGAAGCCAATTCTTCTCGATTCTTTGCCGAGGTTTGGCTGTCAACTCGCGTTATTGACTCGTCCCATTTAATTTTTTGTTCTTCTATAATTTTATCTGAATGCCTTTGCTTACACGCTCATATTCTGTTTCTGGACGTCCCAAGGGTTCTAACCCTTTCTTGTTCCTTTTTAGTTCCCCGTAAACTATTTTTCTATCTTCCGTCCACCTGCAATCGTTATATAATAAGTTCTCGGTATCGCTTCTTCATCCGCCTTTCTTAGATGGTATGTTAATCGATCGAGTTCTTCAATTTTTTTCTAGATTTGCATCTTCTAGTTTCGTGGTGATTTATTGTTCCAGACTGTTTTTATATCTTTGTCAATCTCTATTTCCATATGCTTTTCCGATCTTCGCTGGAATTTGAATCGGTTTCTTATTAGTGTGACTACAATTGATCACTACATGGGATCATAATAGGTTCCATGTAATAATTAAAAGGATTATTATTATTCCCAGGTAGGCAGATGTCTCGTTTCGTCGCCGATCTTCCTATGCAGGAAAATAATGGACGATGCGTCTGTCCAGCAGTATCCCTAAACCTCTCCCGGCCGCGCTGGTCGATCCGGTTCCCTACACCAAGCGTTAATATCCCCAACGAGATGAGTGAGAGTTCTTCTTGGTAAAGTTGGGGTCGGGGAGAAATGGAATATAGAAACGTATGCGATGGGTGGACTGCATCTGAGTAGGGAGGGTGTATGTAGATGTGTTTTGGAAGATGTGTGAAACTAGGTAATTATAGGGTTTTGAAGATGATAAAATTAGATTTTAAAATTGGGCTCCTTCTTGTTTCGTGCTCCATGGGGAAAATGGATATACTAGAAGTAACCATCGAAGGCATCTCCTGGAAAGATCGAGGATCCCTCCCGAATACTGAAATACCCTAGTAAGAAATGCCCATACGTCAAAAGGGGTATCGAGAACAGAATTTCCAAGTGGTGATGCACCGAGAGATCGATAATTATCTATTAATCGACGGACAAATAAAAATGTGCAAAAGCCGTAGCAGAGTTATTAAAAAGGACGAATTTAACAGATTCGTGAACGGGGAAGGAAAACTGAGAGAAAAGGCAAGACCCTTTTGGGGGCTGGGACTCGCCCGGCGTCCCTATCATAAATTTAGAGGAAAGACCGATTTTGACAAGATCCCATAAGATTAAGAGACCAACCCAAGCTATACATTACCCAAAGGAGGAAAAGAGATTCGCCCTCTATCCATAATATAGAGATGCCCCTCCATAAAACCCCCTCCCCATTAACTAAACTAGACTTTCTTGGGTCGACTGTTCGCCCAGCCACCTTTTACTGGGGGGAGGTGGTCTTGCGCCCACTCTGATTTCCTAAGGGGTACCATCTATCCATGGTAGCTCGGTCATGGAGAGCAGCTTTCCTGTGTCACCGTAAAATTTTTCGTCGTTTGGTCTTTAAGTGCAAAACAGTTGTAGCGCATTCGTGTATTTATCTTTTTCTCTGTTTAATAATTGTGTGCACTTTAATCCTTTGATTCCTCCCTTCTATTTCCATTCTTCCGCCGTGTTAGTTAACACCCTCAGTTCTATCTTCCTGCAAATCACCCTACTACTTGTGATTGAGGGATTGCTGGGGTTACGCCTTTCTTACCGAGGCTCTTTCGAGAAACCCTCATTTCCTCGTCTTTCTCCTCATGGTCGTTTGAGATCTTTCCCATTTTATTATCAGTTTGATCAGTGCGTTATACAAAGGAATGCCCCTCGTTCTTCTTTCTTGGTACCTCTTAAACCGAATCTTTTTGTTTAACAGTGCGTTATACAAAGCTCTTAGCTTTATTCAGGTGATCAGAATAAGTTCCTTTATTTATATAAATCATAAATAAATGTTTAATCCATTTATTATGTACCTGAAGAAATAAGCTCAGTTACGGTGGTAGTTTTAATGGTACTGTCTGCTGGTCTCGATCTCAAGCCACTGAAGGCTCGGTAGGCCTCTTCGACACGCCGATCAACCTGGAACCAAATTCGCTTTATGAGATAGGCCAAACTCATAGGGAGAAGGGCAGAGTAGTTTCCCGATGTAGTAGGTGGTAGATGAATGGGAGAGGCTGTGATAGAAGCCTCCTCCTCCCTGCGGAGTTTTAAGGATAGATTGGATAGATTTATGGATGAGGGTGGATGGTGAGTAGGACTGATCTGGATGATGAGAGCAGGGGCTGTCTTGTTCGTATAGCCTCTTGCAGACTCCATTTCTTCGTAGTCTCCTCTTTAGACTGCTCTGGCTATCTACCATCTTAACTTACCCTAACTTCACCAATTTATGAACCTCGCCATTTTCTGGTCGAGATCCTACAGTTAGGTTTTAATAATGAGAATATTTGTATGGCGCTGTTCGAGGCCAGACACATTCACAGAGTGCCTACAATCGGGAAGCGATAGAGTGAAGAGGTTTGGCTTCTCTTCGGGTAAAGGGTTCGAGCCCCGAATGGAGAAGGAAGAATCGAGACAACATTGTTTACTAAAATCCATAACCCGCATGGGGATATCATGCGGGATTGCGTGCCTTACCAGCCCGAACACCCTTAGTTTGCCCTCCTCGCCTCAATGCTCGCAGGGGATGTTTTCTTCACCTATCTTCTATGTTCTTCTCTATCTTCGGAGGTGGGCCCCACCCTCCCACCAGGGATAAAAGACCAAAAATTGGTTGGCGAATAGCCTGCCAAACCAGCCTCGAGCTGGGGAGGGGAATGGGCGTTTCCATGGTGACGTCCTGCTGGAGATCTTCCCTTCGTTTTCGACCTCTTTGGTCGTCCTCTCTCCAGACCGTGCAACTCACCACCGACCGCGCTCTGGCCTGTGGGGCGAGGTGGTCACCACACATTTATGAACTGGTCGAATTTCTGGCACACCTAACCAACGAGGGCATCTTCTCCCTGACGCAATTGCTGCAGCCATGCCATCTTAGCACCACTAAACGGGGGCACAAGTGCAGCAAATCCCCATTGAATTGCTTTTAATGCCTTTCAGGAGGACAAACTTCCTTAGCCACCCATCGCAGTAGGACGCCACATTTCGTATTTTGGCTGGTGCGAGTGGGGTTTGAGGGGGGGAGGGGCTTGAAACAAATTGAACGTGGTCCCCGTTAGTTTTTTTTCGAAAGAGTTGCCGCCAGTTAAGTCAAAATTGTGCTCGTTTGGAAGAGAGCTCCTCCTTGTGGCTTTTTCTGACGTCCCCAAATTTGCCCCCGCGGTTCAAGGCTCCATGGCAGCCCTTTTGACTGACCACAAGGCTCTCAACTTGACATTTCTTTCTCCCAAGTCTTCTTACCCTCCCGGTGGCGGGAGAGCGGGATTTAATTACACAACCTGCAATGGTCACACGCCAAATATCTCATCCCATCTGACGCTCTCTTACAATACACCGACCACAACCATCCTCTCTTTCATGGTCACAATCTCACTCGCGTGGCACTGTTCGAGCGCCACAATCTAGTCTCGTGGCTGCCACTGAAATTTTTCAGACGGTCACCTCTGCCTGCTGAACCTGCCCTCCAAATTCTTGTGGACTCCTTTATGAAGACCGAGTGTCCTCGTTCCTCAAACAGGATATACATATGTATATGACCTATTTCCTTGTTTGTCCCAGTCTGGTTTTAAAGGCACGCTCAAATGCGCAAATATGTCACAGCTTGTTCTTACTCGCGTTCCCTGTCACCAGATGCGCACAAACAAATTAACCAAACCAGCATTTAGGCAATTTCTTTTACCTAGTTCTGGCCTCATCTTTTTTTTGTTTCAATTTATCTATCTGATGGCAGTACATATCAGAATTGATGGTTTGATTACATGATAGTAAATAATGCCTTTGAAATCCCACTCGGTTGAAGCAAACGCCAAACCAAAGATTGGCTCGTGGACCACTTTTCTTGGGAGGTGGTCCTCGAGCCATTGCAGACCATTCGATCCCTACGAAGCTCTATGCAGACACTTCTTATCTAAGCTAACTTTAGTACTAAACTTGGTCATCGAGGTTCGCTTATCTGATCGAGGAAGAAGATAGGAAATATTACTCTTATAAAATACTAGGGTCTATTGGTCTGATTTAATCATAACTCAGTTCATTATTCGTCGAGAATAATTCGTTCAAAAGAATTGGTTGCGTATTGGGGGCAACTTACCCAGAATGGTTCCATTGATGTAAGGGTACGAGAGCCAAATAGAGTACTTTTGTTCTCAACCATTTGTTGGGGGCTTCCTGATAGAAAGAGCTGATGATTAGACGCTCGCTATAACGAGTGGTTGATTCTTCGTTTTTACTTCAGAGTCAAAATGCTCTACACTTTAGGCAGAAAGTGCGGAAGAAAGTGGTACTTTATCTCCCATGCAGGTCGGTTCGTCGGCCACAGAGGACGGAGGCCACAATAAGTACCTCGGAGGGAGGGGATGGCCACTTGGAGCCCCGTCCCCCCATGGTCAACAAATCTCGGCCTCATTTCACCAAATAGTTTGAGTCTACCTGGGCTTTATTCCTTCTAGACTTCCACTTCACCTATTTTCGCTACTCTCGCTTGGCCCCGTGGACTGGGGGGGGTCCAGCCTCCCTCTTTCCCCCGGTTGGATCAAAAAAAGAAATGGATTCCTGATCTCCTTGAGTATAGGGAGTGGATAAGTACATATTCTTCTATATATCCCTCAATCAGCTTTATAATATTTTTTGTTTAGGATCTGAATGGGATTTATGTTAATTAAGAAGGATATAGGGATATGGTCCCCCATTCGGGGCGGAGCGAGAAATGGTCATAGTAAAATATCCTCCAATTCACCTCCCTAAACAATTTGATTATTGTGTGAGGGGGACAAACCATGTGAGGGATAGATACAATCAACACACACGATCATCAGGTAAATAGGTACGGAAGGAAGAAAGATGATGCGAAGAAATCTAACAAATACAAACGGCTAACTAAGGACAATAAGATAACGAGGTAAATTGTCGAACCCGATTGCCTACAAAGGCCTCGAGAACAACAAACAAACAAAACCAGAACAAAGAGAAAGGTAAACCCCCCCCAAAAAAACAACGGCCAGCAAGCAAGAGGAAAACCATCGAAAAGGAAACCAATCCCCCACCCCACCCCTGGGACAAAACTCTCTCCCCCGCCTCCCTTTATTTCACCCTCTTTATCTTTCACCATCTTCCAGTATTTGGACATCAACAAGGCCATAAACAAAAGGCCGATTGCGGGGGGGTTGCTGCTTCTTCCCATCCTCTCTTCCGCACTACCCACATTCGGGGAAGGTGGGGGGGGGGGAGGTGGGTCTACGGCGGTGCGAGTAATGAGACAAATAAATATAAAAAGACCCAAATTATCAACAAGCGGGAACTAAATATACAGGGAATATTGTATTACATAGATAAACGAGTCACAAAAGACCTTGTGGTCCATACTAGGTGACCTGAGATAAAGATTATGGGGAAGATAGATATTACACCTTGCAAAATCGGTGAACCGTCACCTGAAAGCTAGGGAGTTAATTATTAGCTCTGAAACGCTGTTAGTCGGGGATCAGATTAAAGGTATTTATCTCTACGACGGTTGGAAGTATCTCCGGTGTTGCAGTCTATTACTTTACGAGGAAGCCCATTCCATAAGGTGACGATTCTGTTAAAAAAGAAATTCCTAGATTCGTGCGAGTTAAAATGTTTACCTATAATTTTGCAACCGTTTCCTCTCGTGTAATTTGACTGGTCGATAGTGAAATATTGGTTGCAATCCATATTGTCTATGCCTTTGATAATTGTTAAGACCTGATTTAGATCCCCTCTTAATCTACGCGGAGTTAACGGAAATAGATTTAGTTCTCTTCGTATGTTTTGTTCCTTAAGCTTTGTATCATTTTAGTAATCCTTCGTTGGACTCGTTCTAATTTCGATATATCACTCTGGTAGTACGGGCACCAGGCTTGAACGCAGTATTCCAAAATGGGACGGACCAAGGTATTATAGAGAGTAAGGATTGTATTTTGGGACTTTCACTCGAACGCTCTACCAATGAATCCAATTATTTTATTCGCTTTCTTAAGGACTTCTGTACATTGCTGACTGGGTTTTAGGTCGCTCGATACTATCACTTCCAGGTCTATCTCTCTGTCTACGTTTAAGAGATGAGTACCATTTAGTGAGTAATTTGCTTTGCCGTTACGGTATCCGATATGGAGCACTTTACATTTATCCGCGTAGAAAGGGATTTGCCAAGTTTGCGCCCACCCAGTTCGACAATTTGTCGAGATTGTTTTGTATTTCATTAAACTGTGCGTGAGTGAGTACTGAATGAGCAATTTTGGTGTCGCCAGAACACTTCGATATTATGCCTGAAAGGTCTTCGTCTAAGTCGTTAATGTATACTAGAAATAGAACTGGTCTCACAACAAACCCCTGAGGTACCCCGCTACCCTAGCGATACGGCGCTCGATTTTTCAGGTCAAGGAAGGGGTTCCATCCCAGCGAAAACGGATAAAAAACTTTCAACGGGATTATAAACGCGCTACTTTGTGAATTTCTCATATCCGTATTACGAATGTAGTAATCATTGATGGGATCCGCTAGGCGCCGACCAGCTTTCGTCCATTCATCTTGGGTCAGGGCAGAGAGGAGGGAGAAGGGAAAGAGAGGCATTCGCCACTGCTTTTTGGCTCCGGATAAGCTGGTGGGGCTCAACACGTCTGCCTTCTTCGCGCCGTTTATCCTTCAATTCCCTCCATCTTTCTTTTCTATTATTTATATTATCCTTCTCGCTCCTAAAATGAGATGCCAACTGTAGCATGGATAAATAAGCTGCGGCTGACATTTGGACGATGGTATGCCCTCCATTCTCAACGCTCACAGGTTGCCCTCCTTGCCTCAATGTATGGAAGATGATCTGCGGCTGTATCCTTCATATTTTCACTTCTTCCTTCTTGATCACTTTCTCTACAGATCTCGCCTTGCAAACCCTTGTGGGAAATGCTCTCGTTGGTTTCTCGCTTTTTAATTCGAGCAAAAATTCGGATCGTTTGGGTTTGATCGACTGATGTTCTCCGATCTTTTTTTTGGGGGGGGGGGATTTTTACCATCAGTGATGCTTCTTACTCTGATTCACCCAGAATGTATTTTTGGACATTGGACATAATAAGGGATGAAATATAGGTAGAGTTAGAGAGAAAAGAGAGAGAGTAAGAGAATAAAGTGGATAAAGGATGAGTTTAAAGAGTAGATGATGCGTAGGAGACAGAATAAAAAGATCCCTGGTGAAAGGGTAACTCTGTTTGTTTTAGTTTTGTATGTTTTTTTTTTGTTTTTATATTTAATAAACTATAATTTTTATAGTTTATTTTAATTAAATTAACGTTGTTAATTTAATTAATGGAGTTTCATATTTAATGATGATTTCTGGCATTCAAGCCTTTATTTGAGAGGGGGGGGTTAATCCCGCTGGGGGTATTTAAACAAATATTAGTTTTTCCCTTTGGAATGTTAAATTGAGTTTGAAAATAAAATGTTTATTTTAGCGTGAGTTTGAAGTGAAGTTAATTTTAACTAATAAAACTTACACTGGTTTGGTCTTGTCTATTGTCGATTCTGTAGTGTGTATTGGGGAGTTACGTCATCGTCAGACTGTAATTTACTGCTTCTAAATGGTCTTATTTGTCGGTCGGCTTCGATGTCTAGGTGTGTACGAGAGAATTCAGGGTTCAAGCGTGCACCAATGGCTTGCCATATCCTCTTAGCTCTCTCGTGGAGCGCCACGTTGATTGGAGATAATCTAACCGAGTCGTTTATGTTCTCTTCTTCGGGTGTTTGTAATAAGTAAAACCGCCTTGTTCTGGATAACTTGTAGTTTCGCAATGTGGGTCTCGGCGCTCGCGTTCAACGGCACCGGGAGGAGGGGTACAAGAGTCTCGATCGAATGCACGCATTGAATATCTTGAGTTTATTTGATATTCGCCACTGTTCGCTCGATATGCCTCTTGTAGCCCCCTGTGGAGAATTTGAGCCCCAGAACCGTCCCTTCTAGGCAGTAGGGGATTCGCTCCCCTTCTACCCGTATGTCATTGAAGGTCTTGCGAAACATGGGAGTTATTTGGAATTTGGGGGCATTGGTCGAAATCTTCCATTTCCTCTCGAAAGAGTTGATGTTGGAAATCTCCCTAGCCGTATTTATCGCCATAAATTCCCTGTGAACGTAAGCAGCTGTACATATTTGCGATATATCGTCAGCGAACTGAACGTATATCGTACCTTCGGATAGAGGTTGTGGTAGGTCACGTGTATATATGTTGTATAGAAGGGGACTGAGACAGCCCCCTTGTGGGACCCCTGATTCGAGCTCGAATTCGGGGCCTTTGTATCCTCTGATGTGTATATATGCTCTCCTCTCCATTATGTAATCGCATAGAATCCTCTCAAGAATGGGTTTGAGGCCTACTTGCAGGATCTTAAATTGCAGGCCTCTCTTCCAAACCTTATCAAAAGCTTTTTTAACATCGCGGAGCACCAGGTCGGCATGTCTTTTGCTTGCCTTGATGTTTACAAGTTTTTCCGTGATAACGGCTAGTGCCGTATCAGTCCCTCTTTTCCTTCTGAAGCCGTGCTGTTGCTCGTAATGCAGGTTGGCTTCGTCGATAAAAGAGTTGACTCTGTTGGCTAATATCTTCTCGAAGACTTTGCCAGCAAATTCTAAGAGATATCGGCCGAAAGCTGGCAGGGCAGTCCGGGGGTTTTCCCGATTTGGGAATGAAGATCATCTTGGCCACCTTCCACTGATTGGGAAAGTAGCCCGTGTTCAGAGCGGCATTCATGATGTTAAGAAGCTCACTCAGAACATTAGGCGGGGCCTTGATGAAATTCTTCCTGGTCAGCCCCGTGGTACCTGGTGCTCTTTGACGAAAGGATTTTAGTACAACGGAGAGCTCTTGGGCAGTTATTTTACCCCCATAGTCCTCCATAACTCTTTCCTGCGACACACAATGATGAGGAGAGGTTTTGTGTGTTTAGTTGTTCGATTATGTCAGTCTCGAATTCGAGGTCGTAGTTGTCATTTTATTCTGGGGTGATTGTAAAGATTGAGGACCAGAAAATCCTAAAAATTTCCTCAATCTCTTCAGGCTCGTCCATTTCTGTACCGTCGTTTATAAGCGTTATTCTATTTTGGGGAGCTCTTCCTTTTAACCGTTTAACGGTTTGCCAGAAGGTGTGCGAGTCTCTTTCAATGTCGAGTCTTTCTATTAGTCTGTCCCATGTGAGTGTCTGTTGGTCCATAATTAGTGTCTGTAGTTCGTCTTTAATTTCTCTTAGTCTTCTGTGGGCATTGTGGTTGGGGCCTGTCAGCGCTACTACATTGGACAGGTGCTTATATTCCTGGACCAGGGCTTTTATGGGAGGGGTCCAATGGGGAGCTGGAAGGGTTTTATACTTAATATGGGGAACACTATTTTCATCGGCTTTAATTAGGAGTTCGGTGATTTTATCCAGCTCATTATCTATCTCTTCTAAATTGGCGTCGAGTAAAGGGTCAGGGATATAATTTAGAAGATAGTTTCTGTAGCTTTCCCAGTTCGCCTGCTTGTAGCTTTTGCGTCCTGGGATTGCAATTTGAATGGGATTTACACTAATTGTAATTTTAATAGCCTGGTGGTCGCTCGGAATTATGGGGCTCAGTTCAATGTAGTAGTTATATGGAAATCTGATACTGGATAAAACAATATCAGGTTTCGTTGCTGCATTTCCCGTAATGTATGTCGGGAATTCTGGTCCGATTCTTGTCACGTATTGTCTGTCAAGTAAGACTTCGATGTTTCTACCTGCATTGTTGTAGGAGGTATACCCTGCCGCTGCACACCTTGCATTCAGATCTCCAGCCAAGATTACGATTTTCTTATGGCTGAAGATCTGTAGAAGGATGTGCATGGGTACATAGCCGCGTCTTGGGGGTTGATACCCCGTGGCCACGACCAGTCCCCCCAGGGTTATGCCTAACTCAATGGCAAGGTAAGATTCATCTAAGTCAGGTAGTTTTTTATATTTTAGTCCTTTTTTGACGGCTATTGAGCAGCCGTCATACCGTTTCTGGCTATGATTTTTACTAATGACGTCGTATTGAATTATTTTAATCTCTTTATGCGTGGTCATTCCGTGTTCGTTAGTAAGTATGATGTCAGGGTCATTCTGTCGCAAAATATTGCCATAGATGGAACCTTTTCCGTCCCATCCATCGACATTCATCTGTATTATCGTTAGTCTATTAGTCATTTTGTGTAATGTTTGGGTCTTTTTATGTGTGGGATTAAAGTGGACGCTTATTCGCGATCCACTTTAGCCCCATGTGGTGTACTGGGAGGGGTGCGCTCCATGCCGTTTCGTTTTTTTCTGTATTCGGTGTCCGTGATTGTATGAAAGCAGTCGGTGGTCAATTTTACGATATTTCGTGAGAGAGCCTCCTCAACCTGCCGTTCCGGAACCTCATCAGAGCATTCCCACTTGTATCTTCCGTTCCTAAGACCCTCGGATACTTCGTGGGAATCGATTTCGGTTGGGAAGGGGGCCGATTCGGGGGCATATAATTTAAGATTGAATCCTCTCGAAAAATATTTAAGTTGGGTCTCTCTTCATCGAGATGAGGAGGTTGACCTGGGACCACGTGTTTTTGAAAGTTTTCTCGACCTTGGAGACCTGTGATAGAAGCCTCCTCTCTGGGTAGTTTTAAGAATAGATTAGATAAATATATCGATGAAGCTGCTAGATGGGAATGACTTTTTTTATGTACATATGTATATATTTTTCTAAGGAGTAGGGAGATTATATTTTGCGGTTGCATGAATGGACATAATCCTCTGGCTGCATTTTATGTATATTGTAGATTAGATCTGACGAACTCCTGTAAAGGGTGACAATGTTGATGACTTTTCTCTGGTAAGAAATCTTTTGTGTGTTGACTGGAACAAGAGCTGCCAAGTGTAGGCCATGAATGGTCTTTTGCAGTCTCCTTCTTTTCTTATGTTCTTATGTCTCTTTTGGTCGCACTGCTTCCTTGTTTGGTGTCTTGGTGTGTGTTTTAGGTGTATTCGAGTTAGTTTTTTGGGGTGAAAGTGGCGCTTGTTTCTCTGTTTGGGAAGTTTGTTTGTTTTTTTTTAAGACGTGGGTCGCGTGTGGTGGCTGTGTTTTGGGGCGTGGGTACCTTTTGGCACGGTTCCGGGCACTGAGGGGCTACACTTGTACGCATAACCTCCTCTGAAGGAGGGTTGTCGGAGACCACATCTCCTGTAGGCCGTTCTTTACGAGCATACGGTTGACCTCGGTTGCGAAAGTTCCAGAGCGAGTAATGTTGGCTATGTGTGCATAATAAATGCAGCACAGAATTTTGGTGGAGCGTTCATTTTCGATGTGGAGGCAAGTCTTCTGGTTGTTCGTCTCGGCAATCGCGGCTTTGGCAACTTGTATAGGTCGAATTAACCTTCTTTTCCTCAGTCTCGCGTCGTAGCTGGGTTTGTTTTTGGATTTCTGTCTTCCTGATCGGGCATGCCATGGACATAGTCCGGTGGGGGCCTTCGCAGTTCAGACACTTTGGGGAAGTACTATGGCAGTCGCGCCAAAAATTGTTGCGATTGGCACATACCGAGCACAGTGTGAGGTCTTTATTTTCAGGGCAGCTTGAGGTGATGTTTTTGCCGTACTTGTAGCACCGAAAGCACATTTTCAAGTCGACAAGCTCTTCCCTTTCAATCTGCTCTGGGCAGACTCTCACACTAAATAGAAGCAATCCAAGATCCTTAGCCTTTTGCTCCATGGCCGTATCCTCGAAAACAACCTTGAATACGTGCGTGTAGGTTTTAAATTTCATTACCTCTGCAACTTTCGCCCAAGGGTGGTTCCTTTCGAGTTCGTTTTTGATATCTTCTGCCGAGTGGCTCCCGACCCAAGAGTCGAGGCGCCTGCAGATGACACTACGGTGAGTTTTTATTTGTTGGGGTGTGTGGGTTTCTAGGTTTACGGTCTTCAAGCATTCAACTGCTTTGCTTGAGGTCAAGGCTTCACAATCGGCCTCCCTCGCACAAATAGCAGAGTATCCATTTTGAATTTCTATAAGTGTTACCAGCGCAATCTTTAAGTTTCCGTAAATTTGTTCAAACACTTTGCCTCGGTCCGGTTTCGGGCCCTCCGAGAGGACCCGAAGAGTTATACGAAGGGTCTCTCTCATATTTTGTTCATCCTACCGCACACTGGATGGTTACAATTCATAAATCGTTTGTGTAAAAGAAATGTGGTGAGAGAGAGAGAGAGAGAGGAAAATAGGGGGAGATCAAAGGGTCAATGTCCAAGTACAAAAAAAATAACCACTTTACCTCAAAAACTTTCCACGAAGGAGTGAACATTCGTCCCGTAACCGTCCTCAACGAAGAAGGCCAGTGGTCCACTTACGAACGATCGAGCTTTCACAAACAAGACGAGTCACGCTGTTCACAATTCAACGCTAAAAATTCACTTTATAAATTCCAGGTAAGCGGTCAAAGCGTGAGTCAACTGACTAAGGCAACCAGAGCAGACCCAGAATGTATTTCTTGCTTTGGAGAAATTATTTATGTTAAGTTAAGTTAGGGTTTTGGAGGTTAGGTCAGGCTAGGTTGAGTTAGGCTCAGTTAGGTTTGATTAAATTTTGTGAGGTGAGGTGAAGTGAAGTTGGGCTAGGTTTGTTTTAGTAACAGGCCGCCCACGCCAATTCAAGGATTCCAGCTATCTTGAACTAAAGTTTGCAATCAACTCGATACATTATTCTAGGCGGTTTTGGAAACAAAGGAGTACACAAATTATATGGCGAAGTGTCATTTAAAGTCAATACTAAACATAAATCTATTGTTATCAAAGCACTCGTTGTAGAATATTTACCTAATCATATGCCAGGAATAAGGCGAAAAATAGGCTTGCAGTGTTAAACCTAAAACTGGCCGATCCATCCAATAACGAAACCATTAAGGATATTTCTATCCTAATAGGGGCTGATTCTTACTTTAAATTCATTAAAGGTATAAAGGAGAAATGTGGAATCACTTGTCTCGAATTCACAGTTGGTATCATGCCCTCGGGGGTCTTCTTACCTTCTGGAAAAACTATTTCAACTAATCTAAAAACTAATGGCAACTGTAGATGAATTGTATGAGTTGGGAGGCGTAAATGCTATTATTTCCCCTAGGGATGATATAAATACATATATGGGAAATGGATTCCTTAGGTTTGATCCCTCAGCGGATGACATGCTAGGATCAAAGGGCGTATGCCGACTATATATCAACGGCGAATTCCGTCATGGAAGGTTTGCGGTGGGCCTACCATAATACGGCTTTGTTCATGCCATCCACACATCCTTACTTTATCATTTTCTTTACAGTTCCATTTAAAACATCGGCGGATGTTACCCTCGTTGGTCCTCGCTTTACATCAGGGGGAAAAAAGTATCTTAAACAATGAAACAAAACATTTATTTATTGACGTATAAAGATTAAAAACACCTCACATCAGTACTCTTGAAAACATACTATAGATCACTACTTTAAAAGCACCCGATATATCAGTACTCTTTGGAAATAAATTACATTAGTACTCTTTAAAAACATCTTTTGTCCGAGGTCACCTTTGTCTGGGGCCAAGTTTAAATGAAACGGTTGTAAAACCGGCAGCGCCGCCAAATGAAATCTTGAAGTCCCATTTGATAAAAATAGAGAGACAAACAGACCTACAAAAGATTGCAGTTAGAGCAAAGGAGAAAAGAGCTAGTCTATTTTATTTCCAAATAGAACGACACGGTCATTGTTAGCATAATCTATCGAATCGATAGATTATAATTTGTTTAAGCCCTCTTTCTTTTCCCGCTCGCCCTAGGCTACCTTAGGCTTTTATGCCGCCGCGTCTGTATTCGGCTGGCCGTTCACCCCCCTCCCCCCTCTTAGGGGCAGCGGGCTTTTCCCTAACTTAACCTCGCCGATTTTTCTCTTACTCCTTGACCCGTTGACCTTTTGGATCGGGGGTCATTGTACGATCGCTTATTGATTCCCGTGCCGGGGGTGGCCCCGACCCTATCTCGTCATTTGGTGCACAGAAACGCACATAATATTGATCCGTTCACAGGGGGGGGAGTGGAGGGGTAGGGGTATCCTCAGCATCATTGGATAAGTTCTCGGTCGATGCACAGAGGGGATTATGCCCCTCTGTCCTCATCATGCCCTGGTCAAGGAGGATTAGATGGATGCTAGTCGGCGAATAGCCTGCTAAGTGAGGGAGTGCGGAGGGGGGAAGGTAATGGGGAGATGCCTAGAATCAATCAATCAGTTTGAGACTACCGGTGGTGTTGAGGCGTGTGAAACTACCTACCCCGTAAATCCGCACCCCTCGTTGGGACTCGCCCCATTCTTGACGTCATAAATCCAGCGCTGCATCACTCGGGTAGCGAGAACCATCGTCAACTGTAGGGGGAGCCGGGGGGTGGTGCTCTCTATACTTCTAAAAAAAATTCTAAATAAATTCCCCAATTTGAGGGGTTTGTTCGCCCCTCCTCCCCTCTTTCCTTTCTTTGCGCCGGTTCTACCCCTCCCCCTCTAATAAGTTATGCTGCAGTTAACATCTGGCGGAAGAGTGGTGTGGATTTGTGCTTGTCTGTTTGTTTCTGTGGCCGAGTGCAAGTAAAATAGTGTGTTGAAAGAACACGTTGGTGCCGTCAAGTATTTCAGGAGTGTAATGGCGTGTAAGAGCCAGAATTGCTCAATGTTGTACGCCGCCAAACACGATCTACGACCTGCTGAAATCTCACAACTTATATTTATGCCTAAGCCAATTGGAGTTCTCTAAGCCGCTAAAAGAAAGTCCATAGAGTATTGATGGTATCCTTTCATGGTACAAAATGTATTTCATTCTTAGAAATACGAATAAAGGAATTTCAGTTATTATCGGGGGGTCTATTTGCTTCTTGCATCTCTGTATCATCAAGAAAATAGACAAAGAATTTGAGGTTAAATAAAGAAGAAGAAATAAAGATACGGGAGAGATTAGGCTTGAAGAATTATAAGACTCGGGGAGAGGATGGTTTATTTCCTGAAATGTTTAAAGTGGAAGAGAATGGATTGGTATATGTTCTGAGAAAGTTATTCAATGAGATATGGGTGACGGGGATGGTACCATCAGGGTGGAAGAATGGAGTATTAGTTAAAGTTCCGAAAAAAAGGAGATCTATGTGGTAACTGAAGACGAATCACTTTGTCACCGATAGCTTTGAAAATTTTCAGTAGAATATTATTGAATAGGTTGGAGCCGATGGTTGATGGCATTCTAAGAGATGAAGAGGCTGGGTTTAGGAAGAGGCGTGGGTGCAATGACCAGATTGTTAGACATTTGAGGCAGCAAATGAAATGGAAGTTCCTTTTAGCCTCTGCTTTGTTGATTTTGAAAAGGCATTCGAAGGAATTTCGAGAAATGGCATGCGGCATTATGGAATACCGGAAGAGTGTTAGGGTCATTTTAAATATGCACGAGAGCACAACTTGTAAAGTGATGGTTGACGGCTGTTTGACTGATGCTTTTGAAGTAAAGTCTGGGGTGCTACAGGCTGGCATTCTGTCACTTCTGATATTAGTTATTGATTACATCATGAAAAAGGTAAAAGCAGAAACTGATGCTGGTATAGAAGGGGAAGAAAATGGGAAACTTGTGGACGTCGATTCCGCTGATGATATAGTTCTTATTTGTAATGGGCCAGAAGAGATACAAAGAGTGCTGGACTGTTTAGTTTGGGAAGTACGAAAGGTTGGTTTGATAATTAATGGCAGAAAAACTTATTTCATAAATATGAATATAGAAAATGCGCAGAATTGCTCGGTAGAAGGAATTGCTATAAAGCAAGTTGATAGGTTCAAACATTTAGGTACTTGTTTAGTAAAGAATGGTTCTCTAAATTCAGAATTTGAGGAAAGGCTAAGACGAGCCCGTCAGGCAATAGGAATGCTCAAGAATGTTTGGAATAATAGCAATTTTTGTGTGCAGACTAAAATCAAAATTTATAAAGTAATGGTTGGAAGTATTTTGATTTATGGACACGAGTCTTGGTGCAGCACTGTGACTACAGATAAAAAAACTATTGGGAGTTAAATGGTTGGATAGAAGAGTGTCAAGTACCAGAATCGGAGAAATAACGGGGGTGCAACCGGTCGATGAGTTTGTTGGATTATCCCGTTAGAAATGGTTGTCATGTTTATAGAAAGCAGGGCATAGTTCGGGATACACCAGGGTCGGTGGCCCCTGGTAGAGGTAGGCCTAGGGAGACTCGGATAAGGACTATGAGGCGGTTAGCAGGAGATGATTGTTGGGAAGATCATGACGCATTAGCTCAAGATCGAGCGTGGTGGCGTGAGTTCATTGAGGCCCTATGCACTCCCGTGAGTGCCACAGGGAATGATTGGTAAAGAAGAAAAAGGCAGTTTAGAAACATAAACGAGTCTGAAATTTGGGGGGAGGTCAGCCTCCTAGCCCCTCCCTCCATGGATCCGTTCCTGGATTAAATTAGATAAGTAATAAATAAATGCGTTAAACAAATAACATAAAATTTAATGGATCGCAGCGTTTGATTTTTTAATTTATTACGCGGATCCCGCAACTGACCAGCTATGGTTCGGAGAGCCCCATTTAGCGAATAACCAGGTATGGTTCGGAGAGCCCCACTTGATTACAACCAATGCCATTTTGAAAGGTAAGGAAAATTATATCATCCTGGGGCAAGTGGGGTTCAGCACGATATAGGCCTCCATCCGGTGAGTATCCATAACTGAAGTGGATTAACATTACACAACGGGTGGGTTGGTGTCTAATGGAAAATAGTTTTAAATGAATGGACGTTTATAAAAAGGAGGAAACTACTTGGCGCGTAAAATTCGCAAATCCGGGCCCAGCCTCTTTTTAATTCATTCCTGTTAATGTATCCTAGCACCCTGTTTGCTCTATTTTTTGCCTCAATACACTGCTTTGAAGACTTCAGTGACCTATCTACTACTAGACCTAAGTCCTTCTCATCCTCAACTGAATTGAGCCAATGCCCATCCATTTCATAGCTAAATTCCTTATTATCCCTTCCCATGTTAATAACTTTGCATTCTTTCCTTTATCTAATTGTTTAGTAACATAATCCATAAAATCCAGTAAATTTGTTAAACACGATCTACCTCTTCTAAACCCATGCTGAGCATCTTCCACACGGGAGGGAGTGGCGAGGCTCCAAAGCGATTCCTCATTGCTCCTTGTAGTTGGGGAAATGGGGGTCTGGAGGTATTAAGATGGGTATGCCCCAAATGGGCGGTGCTAGCGACGGACTGGTAGTTCCAAATTGATTTCATCGAACGTGCTCGGTAGAACATTCACTTGTGCACTCTTAGTTATCTAATGTGGTAAAAGTGATTCTGTTGATACATTTTTAGCCGATCATAAATTAATTAAAGTTCAAATTAATTGTAAAGAGTGTGGTCAAGCGTTAGCGATCCAAGATTATTTTGCTTTTAAATGTGCTAAAACAAAACGTGATTCCGAGTCCCCCGAGAGCAATCGCCATTATTTCAAGTCAAATGGGAATTAACGAAAGATACCTCCTCGCTGCTATTTCCGAGCGATACCCAACACAATAGAGTAACTGAAAAGCATTTTCCATTTTTTTTCCATTTTATTTACATAAATACAAAAATAAGAACATTTATGCACCGTCAACCTATTCAAGGTGGTTCAGGGGAGTACCAGCTTTATTGCCTTCCTTTGCACTGACTCTACTGGTTGATATCTAAGTATGGGAACCATGTTTGCATACAGTTGTGGTCTGACATATGAGTTATACAGTTTTGAGGATAAACTTCCTTACTTTTATGAGTAACATTCCTCTTAATGAAACCCATCACTCTATTTTCTGCCTCAATACAATGCTTAGAGAACCTCGATGACCTATCTTCTACTCCTATGTCCTTCACATCCTCTACTCCATTCGGGCAGTACCCATCCATTTCATCGCTAAATTATCCTTCATCTCTTTCTTATGTTAATATCTTTACATTTGTTAAGGTTTAAATTAATTCGCCTCGTTTGAGCCCAACCTTATTTAAGTCGTTCTGCACTTTAAAGTTCGCTTCAACTTCATTTACTACAGTTTTGTGGCATCAGCTAAAAAATGATACTGCTATTTACAGACTCCCGAAGATCATTTATATAGAACTAGGAATAATAATGGGCCTAGAAGTGATCCCTGAGGTACGCCACTAATAACGTCTCTCCACTGTGACCTGACCCCACATATCTCCCGCATTTTTAATTTGTGAACCAGGTTTTCGCTTAGAAAGTACCCCCCAAGCTTGGTGGAAATGAGATTATTGCTGAAAGCAAGTATCTAAATATAAAAATGTTGGGCAGTGACTTGTTTTGGGGCATTTCGAGCATTGAAGAACGAGTACCTAAAGAGAATTTGTTTGGGATGGACCGTTCGGTAGATGCATTCATACCTATAATATGACGGTACACTTTGCCAGGTTCCTTAAGGTTAAGCTAGTTAGGTACTAGTATAAAATACATTTTTATGGTACATTTGTCCATTAACCAAAGACTAGTAAAAATAGTTCTCTACATTTGCACACAAAATATTGTCAGATTTAAATAAAACATCAAATATATTTTTTACTTTCAAAATCGAGTTGAGATCTTTATCAAATAATTAGCCATACTTTCTATCAACTTGACTCCTCCACCTCGGCCACTGTTTGATTTGTTTGAGAATCCTCTTCTCAACGAGTTCTCTTTTATTAGCAGCACAGCCCATAAAATTAGCAAAGAATGGGCCACGGCACTTGTCATAACTCGATATTGAATGTATCGCATTTATAATGATATTGATCCACAGAAATCTCTTCTTCTTTATTCAATATGTGACTTGATTCTATATAAATATCTTGTCTCATATTTCTACTATACATGTTTAAATCAGCTGCTGAAATTATTATTCTTTTCAACTTGTACAGATTCAATTTTAATTTAGTTGGACATGTAAACTAATGTATTATTGTGTTCACATTCTCTTTTACACTTAAATCATAATTGGGTATTTAAGCTATTCCTAATGTTGGGTTATTTCACTCATTTTCCATAGTTTATATAATTCATTTTATTGGCTTCTTGGTCATACTCCTCAAATAGAAATGCAGCCACTATTTTATCATTTTCTTCATTTTTTAATAATTCTTCTTGCATAATCCAACTCTGGGCAATAGATAATAGTGTAAAAGGTCCTCCAGTTCGTGTTGCATAATGCACAATTAGTTTTCTGATTATTAAATCTGTTTCTGTCTATTAATAACAAAGTATTTGTTTTTGCCTTAAACAGTAATATTGAAGTTATTGTATTATCATGTATTTTTTTCTTCTTTTATATCTTTCTTATATATACATAGGCTACTTTTTTATTCTATTTCTTTTATCCATGGTTCCTTATCTCATTCTCTTAATTTTATTTTTAGCTCATTTTTATTCATTTTGAATTCTGATCTATTTTTAATTCTTTCAAATAATTAGTCGTACATTTTGACCACTTATTCTTCTTTTTTTTTATCTCTTTTAGTAAATCATTCTCTTTCCTATATACTCTTTACATAATTCATTTTGCCACTCCTTATTCTTTCTTTCATCGTGGAAGCTCCTCCTCTCTCCGATCTTAATTTGGGGTGTTCCTTAATTAGCTGCTCCTAATATTTTTCTATCTACTGCATTTTCATATCTTTGTAGCTTATTTCTATCTGTTTCAGTTAGATCTATAATATTTGTACCATACAATACTGGTGGTAATGCTATATTTTTCCAAAATGTTTTCCCTATCATTACCTTGTTACAGCTTTTTGCTATAATTGAATAAGTTAAGTTTTTGAGCTTTTTTTTAGCATCTCCTCCTTTTGGCTTTTGAAGCCGTTCTTTTTATTGTTTATTTGATCTTGTTTACTGCTTTGATTCCTCCTCCCACTTCACCCGGAGCTTTATTGACACCATACAAGTCCATGTCCCCATCCTATCTCTTGCAGCCTCGGTTCATAACTTGTTTTCATCTTTGCAATTCGCTTTTCATACTTAATCCACCCCATTTCTCCTCTTAACGCTTTCACTGCTACGTAGAAATTGGCTCCTAGTGCTATTGTTACCACTTGGTTTTTCACTTCTCAGCTTGGACTTTTATACCAGGTTTCACACACTAGCCACCATTCCTAGCCTACACATCTAATTCTGTCTTATACTTTTCAAAGCATCTTTTTGCTTTCAAACTTGGGTATTATTTATACTCCTTCACCACTTTTAGGATGCCATTATCCATCCTTCCTCGTTTCTACCTTTCCCATTAATTTACATTTTACAAAAATAAAGAAGCTAGAAGACATGATAGATCCGTGTCGGACCCCTCTATCCTCCCTCATCCATCCGATTCCTTTCACTTTGTTATTCTTCCATAGTCTTAAATATGTCTGGGTCTATCTCCTATTCTCTAAATTTCCCAAACAATTTATCTCTATCCTCTTGATCAAAGGCTTTGTATAGAAAGCCCACTTATAGCACTCCACCTTGTTTACTCACTCTTTCTTACACTTTGCTGGATCTACAGGGTGTACCTAATACCTCTAAATCCATTTCGTTAAGCCCCAAGTATATTCTCCTCTTATCCCCATTCCTTCAACCTCATTCTGCTGCTGAACATCTTCCCGACCACACTTATTGTATCTACTGGCCTGTAATTACCTATCTGCTTCTTGTCTTTCCCTCCACCTTTGTAAATTATGTTGATCCTGCTTCACTGCCATGTCTTGACTACACATCACCATCCTATTAAATAAGATTTCCTCCATACTTCAAAAATACCAAAATTATCCCTTCCTCATCCATTGCCTTGTGCATTTTCATTTTTGTCATCCCATATTCAATCTTCCTTAATCACTCTCATCCATCGGTCTTCTCCTTCCTGTATTATATTAATTAACTCATCATTCTCACCTATTTCTTCTTGTTCAGTCCTTGCCTGTATAAGTTTACCCCATTATTCGTTCATTTGTCTCCTTATTATCATTTCCTCTTCCGTCTCCCATTCTGATGTCTCCAGAATTACTGTTCTCCTTCATGACTCCATACAGGGCCTACCTCATTTAAGCCTGTTTTTTTTTGTAGCGGGCTATGTGCAGCTATTGATGCTTATTTAATTCTGCATTTTTAATTGTAGTTTTATAAATTAGATGATGCTTTCGATTATTTCTACTTTTTGCCTTTTTCTCTAGAGAACTTAAACTAAGTTTGGTCTACTGGTTTGTTCTCGCATTCAACGGCATGATTTTTCCTGCCTTAATTACCTTTGCCCTTCCGCCCAACTGTAAAAGTCGACCTACTCTAATTCCATACGCCTGTAAAAGCCCCAGCCCCCCACTCTGCCCCATCTCCCAACGGCTAGATCCAATCGGCTAACGTGCGGGTGAAGGCATTCACACGTGTACGCGTTGGTGTGTCCTGTGGTAAGATTATTTGACTCTCCTCAAGCAATGCTGGTCGAAGGAAGCAACTGAAGCAACAGCCGCCTTTTAAGTGAAGTCATACGGTGGGGGTAACGTGTTATTATTATCCTAAATGCAATTCGATATCGGTTTACAAGTATTCGTTCGACCCGAAGTCGATGCGTTCACAAGTTTGAGAAGTTTCGCTTAGAAGCCAACCCAAGGTTGATGGAAATGAGATTATTGTCGAAATAGATGAACGCGTGGTGGGAAAAATTGAAATGGGGGTATTTACGTGCGTTCGGCGTACGTTCGCGTGAATGACGCACGTGACTATACTCGTATTTAGATGGCTCATGATCCTTGTGGGGATGTTTTTTTCATTGGTTGCCTCTCTTCTTGCAGTACTCCGTGGCCTGCCTTCCTTTTTCCTAGCCCATCTCTTTTCTTCTGGGGCAGTCGTCATAAACTTAATGAGGAGGAACGGTTCAATTTTCCAATATTATTCATTTGTTTCGTCCATCCTCGCCCACTCGGTCTTTCCTTCTTAGGGAGCAATTTTTCTCGCTCTCAACTCGAGTTCGAAATTAAATAATCCATTTAAATCCACACTCTATGTTTAATTTAAATCCGACCAAATATTTTTGTTCAGATGGCTAAAAAATTTGAGAACATACTCGAGCAAAACAATCAAAAGCACAATTCAAAGGTTTGTTGTTTTTATTATTTTTACCTAGCTACCATAACTACTGAATCGTGGGAAATGTAGTGCGGTATTATAGGTATTAATGTAAGATAACAGATGACAAAAGTCATAAGAACCTCTCGGAGGTCGTCCGAGTCAGCACCCACCAATATAATTGAGTCGGAATTTGTTTAGACATGATATCAACCTGCTAGAGTCAGTACAAAGGACGGCAACAAAAATAATACCTTACCTGAAGCACCTTGAATATGAAGATGGGCTGAGTGTACTAAATATGTTCTCATTTGAGAGAACGTGTGTGAGGGCAGATATGTATGATTGAGCTTTTTAAAATCTGTTCTGTGATGGATAAGTTGGATTTTGGCAAGTTATTTGAGTTGGAAGGACTAAGGGTTACCAGTTGAAAATTAAAAAAACAAAGGTGGAGATTGGATGTTAGAAAATGTTTTTCGCACCGACAGAAATTACTGGATTAGTTTGCCACCTGAGAGAGTAGACAGTACCCAACTTAAATGTTTTCAAGCGGCGAAATTGGATCATTCATTCCTGTGGATGCATATTTTTTATTATTGTATATTATAGGTGATTTGGATTTTGACGAGCCTTAATAATGTTCCTTTTTGTTTTCGACGTATTCTTGTGGATGGTTCAAATCGTATATTGTAGATATATGATCTGACACAATCCTATGGATGCATTTTGTGTGCGGGTTTTGACAAATGCGGATGACGTTACGAGGCCCTTTGGCTTTTGTCATCCGTGAAATTATGTACGTTATGTCAGAGAGAGAGAGAGAGAGGCTGACCGACGAAGAAGTTGTAAACTTTTATTGAGGGGCAGCAATTAAACCTTGTGAGTTCGGGGGGGTCCAAACTTACCCTCACCAGTCCACCCCCGACCTCCAAGGAATAAATTAAAAACAAACCATAAAATCATGTAACTTTCCTCCCTTTAGTGTCCCTTATCCAGGTTGATTCAAAGAGGCCTTTTTGTGTGGGTATGGGTGTCGAAGCCCCACTTTTCGAAATCGTCACCTTAGGGTTCGAATTCACTTATGTTGTCACACGTTGTTAGACGCTCCAATGTTTATTGTTGTTCTGCAATGCCCCGCCCCAAATGGGCGGAGCTAGAATTGAAGACCTAAAATTCTTAATCGGCGGCTGTTAATTCAAAATTCACTGTTGGAAATTTAGTGGTAAACAGTGAGGGGAAGGGGGGGCGTTGTAATTGTAAATATAACAGGACACGTAAAAACCAAAATATTTAAGTATGATATAACGAGAAAATTGATTGACGCGTATTTTGTCTAGCTCAACCCTCCTGGTGGTGTCGGTTTCCTCAATCAACCTTGAATCCTCACCCCCGCCGTTCACTTGGTTGTTTGGACAAGTTCTTTCGTCGATCCTTTCATTAATTTCACATGAATTTTAAATTCGAAATCATCACTTTCTTCATTGCTGATTATGAAGATTTGTTCTGAGAATTCTTTCAATTTCTTCCTCCCGTTTTTATTGATTTTTTGTCCTTTATTTAATTGTGCGGCATTCCTTTCATTCTTCTGATCTTCGCTTATAATTCTTAAGCTGGTGCTTCCCTATCTACTACTTCGATGGCTTCGTTCCTTGATGGTATTAAAATGGTTCATAAACCTCATGAAGGGAAACGTTCATGCCCCAATTAGCCATTCCTGACCCATATGTTCCCCCATCCCCACACCAACTTAGGATTTTAGGGGGTAGAGAGACACATTTTGGAGGCTTGTCCCTCCCCCACTCCTCTGGTAGGTTTGGGGGGGGGGGTATATATTAGCTGGCCTTCACCCCATGGGGTGGTTTCTGTGTTGACACTCTCGCAAGCGATCTTCTTTCAAAATATCTTTTCTCTTGTCAATTAACGCTAAATTAATCTTGTCTCCTTCTTTATGTGGTTTGTGTTTAATCTTGATTCATAAATGTGTGAGAGGAAACTTTGTTTCCCTCGCACGACTGCTTCAGTCGTGTTCGGATTTCGCTACGCGGTAAATTGCCAGTCTCGATTCGGAAAATGTTTGTTTTTTTCGCAAGTGTTGAGGCTGCAAGTGTGTGAACCCCAGAACGCTGTATCTGGCTCAGCTAGTGTGCGCGGGAGTGTTTTCAACCTTAACTAACCTCGATGAAGCCTGGTGAAGGAAAGAGAAATAATAGGAAGAAAAGGACAAGAGCTTCCCACTTCTCAACCCGGCCCTACCGAAGGTAACGTAGTGATAAAGCAGTGGGTTTTTTTTTACATTTTTGTCTTTATTTCTCACTCACCCCCTTTTAATACTTTCCACGTACATACTCACTCCCCCGTTAGGGGCACAGCGATTGGATAGATTTATGAAAGAGGATGATAGGTAGTCTCCTCTTTAACCTGCTCGAGCTATATACAATTCGCATTTCCACTTTCCCCAACTTCACCATTTATGAACCTTTCCTCACTATTTTCTGGTGGAGATCCTAATGTTGGATTTTAATAATGAGAAGTAGAATGTTTGTATGGCGCTGTTCGAGGCCATTGGCCTTTTCAGAGTGCCTCCCATCGACTATCGGGAAGGGAGAAAGAAGAGGTTTGGCTTATCTTCAGGGTAAGGGTTCGAGCCCCAAACAAAGTTTTAGGAGAATGTGGTCGGAGGTCGTTTACTAAAATCCCCAACCCGCATGGCGGCATATGTGAGATTGTGCCTTACCAGCCCCAACATTGCGAGTTTCCCTCCCTGGCCCCATTCAGGGGATGTCTTTTACACATTTCTATCCCTCTGTTACCTTCTCTTTATTCTTCTATGCTCTTATCTTCTCTTCTTTTTCTTGTGGGCACCCGAAACGTAACCCCACCACCCGCCCACGAGGGCGTATCAAGGAGAAATCTGTAAAGAAAGAGGCGAAGATAAAGTGAAAATTTGCGAAAGATGTATAGCCACAGATCCCCCAGAGTGCGTTGGGTCAGGAAAGGCACAATCCTTTAGATTTCAACCTTAACGTAGTCGCCCATTATACCCTAGATCCCCCTTAGTGGGGTGTGATAGTAAAGAAGGGAAATGCAGACATATTGCAAACACTATGAGGAAATGGTTGTTTCCACCCCTCTCAAACCTACTAGGGATGAATGCACAAAGATTGATTGGCGACTAGTCTGCGAAACCAGCCTCTGTCCGGGCGTTTCCTTGGAGGATGTCTCCGGGGGAGATCTTTTACACCGCCTTTCTCTGCAGCTCTTCTTGGCGTCTTATTTCTCGACGGCGTGTACACATAATTTAGGTCAGGCATTTGTTCTGCACGACCGGTAGTCACTTCTTTCGTATCCTCGAGGCACGAGAGAGGGCGTAAGAACAGCATAGATCTTAGAAGTGCATTGTTGACCATCTTCTCAAAGGTTTTTGAACATGTACATATAGAGTTCCAACTGCGGTCGCGACTTTCGAAATTCGATCAGAGAAGTGGTTTCTGTGGTTTCTCCTTCTAATGGGACTACCTTGATTTTCTTATTTTGCATTTGACCTATTTTAGATCTTTTAATCTTTCGATTTCTGCCGCCGTCATGCAGGCTTGCATAAGCGGGTTGCGCAAAGGGCACTGTTTTATCTGGCTGAAATCATCCGCGAATTGAATGTTGAGGCAAGTGGGGTTACCAGGGGCTCGTACATCTACGGTGTATATTGAGTAAAGATTGGGGGAGTCCTGCATTAATCGAGAACTTTGGTCTGTCCATGCTCCCCAAACTGATATACGCCGTTCTGCCCGTGACATAATCATGGGGTTCTTTCTATGGTTTCACTTCGTCCGAGCAGCAGTATTTTGTATTTCATTCCCGTTTTTCACACCTTATAAAATGCTTTTGATACATCCCGACATACTTTGTCCACGTAACTTCCCTCACTTTGGTCTGTCCATATTCCCCAAACTGATATACGCCGTTCTGTCCGTGACATAATCATGGAGTTCTTTCTATGGTTTCACTTCGTCCGAGCAGCAGTATATTGTATTCCATTCATGTTGGTCACATCTTATAAAATGCTTTTGATACATCCCGACGGAGTTTGTCCACGTAACTTCCCTCTCTTTTGGCCTCGGAAAAACTTTTTCGTGATGTAATTTCTCACCATCTCCGCACTTCGCTTTTTCCGGAAGTCAAATTGATAAGGATTGTACAGGGAGTTCTCCTCCAGATGAGAAACTAGTTTTCTACTGAGGATCTTCTCAAAGACAGTCGTTAAAGATTCATCCCATTCTTTCGATGACATTTGCTGGTGCTTTTTCAAAGTTTAACTTTGTTAGCCCCGATTCTCCTGGGGTTCTCTGGTTAAATGAGTGAAGCGCGCCGAGTAGTTCCTCCTCAGCTCTCTCGGCGTTCTGGATTTGTGTTCAGCTCCTCTATGGATTTATTTTTTAAATTATATATCGTAACCTTACTCCTTCAGTTATACTGAATATATTTTCCCAATAACTTAGGAACATTGTTTCTATATTTACTCCTTTTGTTCCGATGTTTCCGTTTTTGTTTCCTATTTTTATTTTCTTGATCCTATGAGACTCCTGATTATTTTGCCGAGCTCTTTGGGAGATGCATCATGATCCAGGCTTTCGATCACATCGTCTCCACCGTTGTTCGAGGATGAAGTGGTTGAGCTCTTCTCTTATGGATCTTTACGCTGTATCGAATCAATTGATGCGTTTCTGATGTTTATCTCCTATAATAATTTCAGTTCACGCTATAAATCTTTCATGTATTCGGTCCATCTATATGTTGAGGTGGACCAAAACGCAGATTTCCGAATATTTCTATATCTGCGTTGATTAGGTAGTTATCAAATTCGTTGATTACCTCATCAATCTCCGAGAATTGCCTCATTCTAAGTGTGAGGTTGATAGTTCTCGATCAGGAGCGCGTACCGTGCCCCACCCCCTCTGCCTTTTTGTATTTTTTTCTTCGGTTGAGTCTTCCCCAACCCAACTCCTAAGTTTGCGTCAGATAAAACTGAGGGTTGTTACCACTTGTGCGGAAAGGGGTGCTTCAAAGGCGGTGGGCTTTAGTAGACTAGCTCGCCCTTCGAACAGGAAGAGCTTCTCCACTTCTCTTGAATCTTCCCCTGTAAACAACGTGTAATTGTGTTTTGGGTGCAAGATGTATAAGTGTGGGTTAAAAATTGTTCGGGTTGAGAGCTCCCGCCCATTACCTAATTAAGTACTGAGGGGGGGGAGGGTGATGATAGATGGATCAGTATTAACACTTGCTCGTTGTCGAAAAATCGTCCTTCTGTGGGAAGACGGCGTCGAGTTATAAACTTTTATTGGGGTCCAAATAAACCTTGGTCCCTAATTCCTCCCTCCCGGAGTCTTCCATTGTCGTTTCTAAATGGTTCACGGTAAGACCCTCGACCCCTCACTCATAAACTTAATGATGGGGGAACTTTGTATTTTAGAATATCCCATAAATTATTAGATTTGCTTCTTACCGACTCGGGGCTCCCACTTTTCATTCCGTTTCCCCATTGTAAAAGCCCTAATTATATGACTACAACCCCTCCCCCCACTACTTGGCTTCGGAGTAGGGCTATTCTGTCCTTACGTAACCTGCAGAAAAATAAAAAAGAACGCCGTGGTTGAACTGGTGAAGAATGCAGCCAAAGGCCCAATTTAAGAAAGAGCGAGGAATTCGTTCCTAAGAATGTGCAGGGTGGTCGGAAAGTCTTGTTGCCCCTACCAAAAAGAAATGAGAACAATATAATCACATGTGCGTACACACACGTTTTTGGTCTATACATTCGCGCTGGGTCAATCAGCGATGTTGCAACCCATCGTGAACAGAGGAGGATGGGAGGAGCTCTCTGTGCTCTTTGGTGTTTTTTTTTTTGCGTAGCGCCAAGGGTCAAATTCCGGACTGACCACCGGGATATTGACTGATCCAAGATCTTTGAAATATGTCACAACTTTAGTTACCCGCATAAATTTCTTGCTTAAACTCTACAAAAGGAAACTTCTATGGAACTGAAACCCATTTAATTATTTGAATTCTGATTTTACCTCTCTGATGCCTGCTGCGTTCTCCCCCGTCTCCTGAAATCCTTGAATATTTGGGTCGTATTTAAGTATGAGACAACCCTGTTTATTTTTCTTCTCTATACCCTGGGTGTGAAAGAGAAGAGTTTATGGGAGCAAAATTTTGTGGGTGCGAGAGATAGCATGTGTGGAAGGGGTAGAGATGGGAGAGTATGCTCACCAGCAGGTCAAAACCTCTCGTCAAAGAAGGAGACCTTGACGTTGGTTCGTCCGTTGACTGTGTGTGTGTGTGTGTTTGAGGGAGAGAGAGAATGTTGCAACCCATCGTGAACAGAGGAGGATGGGAGGAGCTCTCTGTGCTCTTTGGTGTTTTTTTTTTTTGCGTAGCGCCAAGGGTCAAATTCCGGACTGACCACCGGGATATTGACTGATCCAAGATCTTTGAAATATGTCACAACTTTAGTTACCCGCATAAATTTCTTGCTTAAACTCTACAAAAGGAAACTTCTATGGAACTGAAACCCATTTAATTATTTGAATTCTGATTTTACCTCTCTGATGCCTGCTGCGTTCTCCCCCGTCTCCTGAAATCCTTGAATATTTGGGTCGTATTTAAGTATGAGACAACCCTGTTTATTTTTCTTCTCTATACCCTGGGTGTGAAAGAGAAGAGTTTATGGGAGCAAAATTTTGTGGGTGCGAGAGATAGCATGTGTGGAAGGGGTAGAGATGGGAGAGTATGCTCACCAGCAGGTCAAAACCTCTCGTCAAAGAAGGAGACCTTGACGTTGGTTCGTCCGTTGACTGTGTGTGTGTGTGTGTGTGTTTGAGGGAGAGAGAGAATGTTTTCCCGAGACAACGTGGGTATACGAGTGTTGGTGTGATCCTAAATTGAAGAAGAAAATCTCCCATGTCTTAAATACATTAGCTCCGAATTAAAAAAAAAAAAAGAACTCTGATTTGTCTGAATTCACGTCCAAGCTTTTTTTATTCTGTCGAAAGGAGATTTCAAAGTTAATCTCGTGGAAGAATGGAGAAGCCAAGCTCTCATTTCTGTTTAGAAGAATGTCAATATTTTGTCTTTGTGCAGTCGAAGGATGGAGGGTAATTCTCCGAAACTAGACCATTACATACTTGCGAGTCGTTCTCTTTTGAAGTTTTTATTTCTCATACTCTTCTTCTGTCACACAGTGAAATTGGTTTAGGAGTATTGTGTAATTCCCAAATTCAGAGGTAAGTGTGGCGGTTGGAGAGACGATCGATGTCCTAGTTTTTCTTTCTTCTTTTTATTCCGTTTTCTTCGATGAAAAAATACCTGGTGTCATGTGTGTGCGGAGTGTCTATTTTAATCGAAATGGATCTATTATTTAGATTTGAATTGAAAGAGGAGGGTGTCTCCTCTTTCAAGTATGGGAGATGATGAATAGATGCAAATGGATGGGTGGTTCCGGTAGGACTCCTGGATCCACGGTGGACTGAATCAACTCCAGCACCCATTCACGTGTGAAAAGTGCCCCTCGGATTACCCGAAGGTTTGAGGGAAAGTAATGTCTGATTTTAGGGTATATATTAAAAATGAAGAAAACTAATGGAAATATTTAATCATGGCATAACCTCCATTGCTTTCTAGAACCTCGGTCGACGACAAGCTTCTAAATGCCTCGCTTGTAAAATTCTTTGGTTTTGATGCAAAATATGAACTCGTTTTCAACCTCTTCTCTTGATGCCATCTTAACATAACGTATAACATAACATAATTTCACGGATGACAAAAGCCACAAGGTCATCCGCATCCATCAAAACCCACCCACATAGGACTATATCAATAATCGCCAGGGGAAGACAAAGTCAAAGCCTCCCACAATATAATATAACAGATGACAAAAGCCACAAGGGCCCTTCATAGGTCATCCAAGTCAAACGGCCTCTTTTTTTAAGGCACCCAAACTTCCAAGAAAACTTCATCCAGAGGATTGCATCCAGAAATGAGGGTATCACCAATCAAGGCTTGTCAAGAACTAAAACATGCAGCTATAGATATATACAAACAATATTAATATATACAAAACTTAGAAACCATCACAACCTTCCCTTCCCATAAACTCATCCAACCTACTCTTAAATACATTTAGATTTGGACTACCTACTACCCTCTGCGGCAATTTGTTCCAGAAGTCTACCACTCTATTGGTGAAAAAATATTTTCTTAAATCCAACTTACATCCTTGCTTTTTAATTTTGAAGTGGTGACCTTTAGTCCGATTTCCATCATCTAACTCCCAAAACTTGCTAACATCCAATTTATCTATCCCAGAATTTTTTTTTAAAGAGCTCAATCATATGCCCTCACACACACCTCCTTTCGAACGAGAACATATTTAATACCCTGAGTCTATTTATATATTCAAGGTGCCTCAGGGAAGGAATAATCTTTGTTGCCCTCCGTTGCACTGACTCGAGAAGGTTAATACCGTGTCTAAAATGTCGGGACCATGTCTGTATACAGTACTCTAGATGTGGCCTAACATAAGAGTTATAGAGTTTAAGAATAACCTCCTAACTTTTGTAACTGACATTTCTCTTAATGAAACCCAGCACTCTATTTGCCTTATTTCTTGCTTCAATACACTGCTTAGTAAACCTTAATGACTTATCTATTACTACTCCTAGATCTTTCTCATCCTCTACTGAGCTCAGCCAATGCCCATCCATTTCATAATTAAATTCTCTATTACCTTTTCCCATGTTAATAACTTTGCACTTATCAAGGTTGAAAGTAATTTGCCACTTATGTGCCCAGGATAACAATTTATTTAAATCCCCCTCCACTTTAAAATTATCATCAATATCTACAGCTGCTAATTTGGTATCATCCGCAAAAATTGACACTTTATTATTAACTACCTCATCAAGATCGTTTATATAGATGACAAATAATAATGGACCGAGAACTGATTCCTGAGGAACCCCACTGATAACATCCCTCCACTCTGACTTTACACCATTTAGCACTACTCTTTGCTTCCTATCTTTCAGCTACTCAGCTATCCAATTTGAAACACCCCCCACATATCCAAATCATTTTTAATTTATGAACTAGTCTCCTATGTGGTACCTTATCAAATGCTTTACTAAAATCCAAGTAAATTACATCTACATTCTCTCCCTTATCTACTTGATTTGTTACAAACTCCAGAAAGTATGGTAAATTAGTCGAACATGATCTACTTGATCTAAACCCATGCTGATCATCGCTGATTAACCCCTCCCTTTCTAGATGTTGGCAAATCTCTTTTTTTAACTATTTTTCTCAAGAATTTCACAGACTACAGGAGTTAGGCTAACCGGTCTAAAATTATTTGGATTCTCTTTACTACCCTTCTTGAAAATGGGGACTACATTCGCTCTCTTCCAATCATCAGGTATTTCTCCATATTTCAGTGAACTAGTATACAACTTCTCCAGAGCTATTGAGATACTTTTTACCTCTTCTTTAAGTATCCTAGAATTAACATTATCAGGGCCGGAGGCCTTGCTAGTATCTAACTCACCTATTAGTCCTTTTATCGTCCTCCAATCCACACTAATAGTAGTAAACACCTCTTTCGCTGACCCATGAGTACTATACATAAGACTATCTAGTTTCTCTTTTGTAAATACTGATGAAAAATGACCATTTAGTACCTCAACTATTTCCTTATCAGTTTCTCTCACAACCCCTTGATATTTGATTGGTCCTTTTTTAACTCTGCCAGACTTGTTATTAATTTTATAGTAACTAAAGAACTTTCTAGTATCTTTGTTGCTATCCTGAGCTAATTTAATTTCTGACACCCTTTTGTTCTTCTTTATAATCTTATTTAACTCATTCCTAGCCATTCTATAATCACTTAAATTTTGAATATTATTTTGTACCTGTAATTTTGTATATGCCCTTTTCTTCTCTGAAATTTTTCTAGCTATCTCCTGATTCCACCATAATGGTTTCCTACTTTTGTTCCTAATGGCCTTCATTGGGATACATTGCTCTTGGCCTACATTTATTATATGCTTGAAAGTATCCCAATTAAATGGTTTTGTAATTTCCTAAACAAGTGATAACACTTACGTTCCTGAATGTTATTTTCCAACGCCTTTTAGTGCAAATGAATAGAAAATAGCCATTTATTTATTTTAACTTTGTTTGTTTGTTGTGGGGGGGGGGGACGGATGCGGATGACCTTTGATAGGCCCTTGTGGTTTTTTTGTCATCCGTGAAATTATGTTATGTTGTGAAATATTTGCTAAAAATAGGAAAATTGTTTTTTTCATCCATTGTAAGGCTAAATTTTATTGAAACTTACCCAAACGAAATTTCTTAAATTTTTTTTAGAAGAACTGAACAGTTTTGGTGGATTTTCGTTTGTAATGTAAATGAGTTTCCCGTACAGACCCCCCGATCTAGTCTTCCATCAGGTTTTTATTGTATACTCATTAGTATCTGTCTGATGTGAGCTTTAAATGGGATGATTATTTGAGTAAATACCGAAAAATATAAACTAAGTTAAAGAAAATGGTATAAATTTCTACTTTTCAAACCATCTAAATACTACTCCACTTTATTCTCGAAATTCGGACATCATTAGCTTCTTCCGGTACCTTTACCTCGTCATCTGACATAGATAGAACGAGGATTATGATGGATTAGCTTGGTCGGTTCACGGGTTCTTTTGATTTCCATGAGGGAGACAAAAGGGAGGAGAAAGTCCACATAAAAGTTAATTCCTAAATAATTCAATTAGTGTGTGTGTGTAAGGGAAATATAGCATGTGTGGGAGAGATACAGTCGACATCATGTAAACAAAGTCGGATGATGAGGTTGAAAGCTTTGTTGATTGTTTAGTAGTTTAGGGAGTGTTGTCTGGTGTTGTTCGATTGTGTTGGAGGTGGATAATTTCAGGAGGAATGTGTCCCAACTTCTTTTGGCCGTCTTTCAACAAAGGCCCTCAGCTTTTCAATCCTTTCTCTCACATCAGAGAGCTTTAACATTTCCGTCTCCTCCTCTCTTGCTATCGTCATCCCAGCTAATGTGTTTATGGAGACTTCCTTTATGCGGGGCGGGGGCGATTTAGGTCAGGATCTTAAGCTCCGTCTGGTTCAGACTCGACCTTTCCTTCCATGGATTAGTCCCACAGACCTGCGATTTGTCTGTGCGCATTAATAGAAAAATTGTTCTATTTTCAACAGCCTTTCTATTTAGCACGTGGACGTCTTAAGAAGATCATAGTACAACATTTGACGGCATTTCGTGTGGCTGCAAAAGGAGCCTATATTCAGTGGAGATATTTTCGTCGCTGGGAGAATTCAGGCTTGAATATTAGGTAATAAGAGGCCTCTCGGAGCGATGTAACCCCGGAGAGAAGATTAGGTAAGAGGCCTCCCTGGTAAAGAACGAATAAGAATAGCCGGATCTCCCGGCATCTATGCAAACCTAAAACTTTCTTTCATAAAAGAGATTGGTAGAAATTGGTTTACAAATCTAGTGGTAGATGAATGGAATAGGCTCACTAGTCATGTAATAGTAGCTTCCTCCTTGGTGAGCTTTAAAAGTAGATTGTAAAATTTAATGGTAGGTGGGACTGAATTGGGTGGGGGAACAGGAGCTGCTTCGTATAGGTTATTGATTAGCTTTTTGCAAACTTCTTTGCTTAGTAGTCTCCTGTTTCGAATGCTCTGCCTATGTACCATCCTCACCTTTTCACTTCCCCCAACTTTACCAAATTATCAACCTTTTAATACCATTTTCTGGTTGAGATCCTAATGTTACCTCTTAATAATAATAATGATAGGAAGAATAATTGTTACATGGCGCTGTTCGAGTCCAGAGTCCTTCACACAGTGCTTGCCATCAACTCTCGGGCTGAAGAGCTTAGGCTTATCCTCACGGGAAGGATTCAAGTGCCGAACGGAGCTTTAAGAGAGGGGGGTTGGGGGTCGTTTGCTAAAATCTATGTGGGATTGTGTGCCTTACATGCCCCACCACTTCAAATCCAACTAGCCTCCAAATCCACCCTACGGTCGCGCGTTTCCATGGCGACGTCGCGGTGGAGATCTTCCTTTCGTTTTCGACCTCTTTGGTCGTCTCGCTAGTCCGCGGAACTCTCCCCCAAAGACCACCGACCGCCTTCTGGTTTATAGTTGCCACCACATAATTAGGAGTAGAACGACTCGAAATTCTGGGATACCTCCTAACCAACGAGGGCATCTCTCACCTCTGTCTCCTGACGGAGGTGCTGCAGCCATACACAATTCCCTTATTCCATTTTGACAGGAATCGTGTACATGATGCAGATTCCATCTTAGCCCCGCTAAACGATCTATCGAATGGGGCGCACAAACGCAGCAAATCCCCATTAAATTGGCCGCCATTTGCTGTTAATGCTTTTCAGCCACCGAATTAAGGCACCCATCGCAGGAGTATTTGAATACTAATTTCATCTTAGTTAGGTTATGACTAATGTTTTTTATCAAAGCTATTTCTAATAATTCTTTTATAATATCAAAATGGTGAAGTTCAGAAATAAATTTGTACCTTTAGAATTGTGCTTTAGTATATATTTTGAAAGGGGAGGAAATTTAGTTTAGAGTTCCTTTTTAAAATTATTATAATTGGCAAAGTTCAGAAAATTGATCAAAATTTAACCATGGCTTCTTATTTTTAGATTTTAATCTTAGTAGCGAAGCCATTGCCTGGTATACATCTATTTCTTCTGTTCTGCAATCTCCTGTTTCTGAATTAACTCAGAGTTTGCACATTTGGCGAGCCTTTCTTTACCTGTTTCCAGTACCCGTTTGAAGTTATATTCATTCCATCCACCTAAGGAGGACGATACTATCTTAAATTTGTCATAATTGGTACGGATCTTCACTTTATTTCATTCATTGATGTGTCTTATTTCTTCGGCAGTCATAGGAGTTTTCAATTAAGCATTTTAAAAGGGAAAAACGATCGATTGACTGATGTTGGCGAATTGAATATTTAAGGGTTGCGTGAATTTGAGATATATGCAATATAAATATTATAATGCGGGGCTCAAATAACCTTCCTGTGAATTTATCAAAAACCTTGGCAACAACACGACGCGTGACCCCAAATAATTCTTATTTTTTGGCATCTGTCAATCTCTTTCATTATGGAACTTATTGGTAATTAGGTGCTAAGAGTTTTCCTGAAGCCGAATTGGTGTTTTTTGTAGAGGGAATTCTTTACGAAATGGTTAACCAGTCTTTTATTGAGGATCTTCTCAAATAATTTCTACCCAATCTCTAGAAAGGAGATTGGTCGGGAACTCTCTTTTTTCCCCCCTTTGGCTATAAATATCATTTTAACGATTTTATAGTCATTCGGAAAGTAGCCGGTGTTTGAACAGGCATTGTATATTCTCCTTAAACTTTACAGTATCTGGGAGTGGTGCGCCCGTATAGTTTAATTTAGTTAGCCTCTTATGGCCCAGTGCTTTGCGATCGAAGGAGAGCAGTGCACTCGTCATTTATTCCGTTGTTATTAGTTCTTCCAGTTTTCGCCGCCTATTCGTTCGATTTTCTCGTTTTCGGATCTTAAGGTCTTCGTTTGCTTTTTTTTATTTCTCTTTTCTGTTTGGGAGGTGATTCTTTTAATCTTATCACGATTTTCCAAAAGTCTTTTAGACAGGCTTTATTGTAGAGTTGCTCGATGGCCTTTGCCACTGTTGTACTATGATTAATTGTCCAAGTTCTTCTTTTATTTGTAGTGTCTCTTGGTATCTTGTTCTGACGCATATGTTATAATTCTGTCAGTTCACGATGCACATTCTTCATCCGTTCGGTCCATTCATAAGTCGAAATGTTGTTATTGGAGGTTTTGTGGGTCGCTTTTCTATCTACTCTGATTTATTCTTGTAATTCCTCGTCTACTTTTTCCAATGTAGTGTCTTGTAGATCTGGTAAAGTTTAATCATTCAGGTCTGCCTCATAGGTTCCTATTTATCCTCATTAGGATGCATATATGATCGCTACATGGTGTAGTTTCCGGTTGTAGGTGGAAGTTAGACGCCTTGTTAGACAGATGTCAGGCTTTTGGGCTGATCATTTCGTGAAGAAGGTCGGGAACTCTGTTCCCGGACGCTGGACGATGTTTCCGTCTACAAAGATGTTTAAGCACCGTCGCTAGTCCGGTATCCTGATTCTCGTCCATTACCGCCCCATCGTAGCGTTTCTGTAAATGGTTGGTCGCTATTACCTTTTAATTCCATATCTTAATTTGCTCGAATTACATCTGAGTCTTTTCGTGGTTCAGCAGTTGGTGTTGATTCGCAGGATTCTCGTTTGTTCTATGGATGTTAACTCTCGTTGTTACTATTTTCCTTTGCCAATACTTCTATGTGCCTGATTTTTCCCGCTTCAATCAGTTCTTTTCTCCCAATTTTCGCCATCTTTTCTCTCCCCGGTTATGGTTCCTTGTCTTGATGACTTGATTTCAATCTTTCTTCTCCTGTTTGTTAATTCGTACGTTTATCCTCCCCGTAGTCTCTTGGTTTAGTCCTCGTTTGTTTCTTCCTTGTGCATTAAAAGATGTAACACTTTTCCTCTTTCAATTTTCTCTCCTGAGATTCTCAGCCATTTACAAGGGGTTGAATGTGATCTTGAAGACATGGTTTCGGTTTGTGAATTAAACCACCACTTTGATATTAGCCCTCGTCTCAGTTGAGACTCGGTTTCTGTTTTGATTCTGTTGGAGCGGGTTCTCTAATACGACTTTTTATTTTAGGGCATGTACCCGTTGCCATAGCAATTGTATTAGTGAGATCTGTTTAGAGGTCTGCAATTGGAGCCTCGAGTGGCCTTTGTTGATTTGGAAGGGCGACTCCAGTGTCCTTTTCGGTTACCATATATTCCTTGTTTTTCGGCGATTTTCTTTTCCATTATTCTTTAAATTGATTTCCTGCTGTCGAAATGAGTTTGTCAAAGTGTCTAGGGAATTATTTGTTCTGTGTACCCCCCCCTGCCTTATTTTCCGAGCTCAACTTATGCCCGAATGATGGGTGGTATCGGTTAGGCCCCTCCCGTGTGAAGATTCGTGTGGGAGGGAAGAGTTATGACAATCCAATTCTCGTATCCGTCCTTATGAATATGACTCATTCCTTGAATGATCATAGCTACGTTTATCGATCAGTAACGATTTGGATCCTTCCTTTAATTCAATCGCTGTTTTTAATAGCCAGTGATACTCCATCGTATCTTTCCCCCGAGATGTTTTTGGTGTATTTTGCTATTTTAACTTGGGTAATGCAGTGATTGTCCATACTCGCAGATGATTAGGACGAGTTAATGGTTGATTCCTGGACCTGCAAAAGCGGGGTATGTCCGCTATGTAAATTGAATGCAGCGGGGGTCCAGTCACCCGCCTTGGGGCAAACCTTCACCAGGCTGGAGGATCTGTCCTGGACGCCCTGCGATCGATCACTTAATCACAAAGGGGCCTTTCAAGTTTGTTGTGCAGGCCCAGGTGCCCAATATTAAATTGCATTCCGCACTGCCATACTTTTTCAAATGCTTCGGATACATTACCACAAACTACGTCATTGCTTGCTCCACCAAATTTTGTCTTTGTAATTTTTTCTATGATAATCGCAATCGCCATTTCGGTGCTTCTTTTTTTCCGAATCCGAATTGTCTTGGATTCTACAAGTGCCTTTCTCTAGGTGTTGGATCTGCCTCCTCTTCAGAATTTGTTCGAATGCTTTGCCCAGTTTTTTTTTTTTACAAGTCTAGGGCTAATCGATTGCGTCTGGGTGGCTGGTACCCTGTGGCCATAATGACATTGGTTACTTCCATTTCAATTTCTATTACAAGGTGGGATTCTTCAAATTCTTGGAGCTTTTTGTAAACCGTTTTCAAGGGTAAATTGTTACTTACACAACCGGCTCTGTTTTCTTTCATGGACCCCCAGGGTGTTTGGCCTAGGTATTCCCCTACAAGGGGTGTCTTAACTGAGTGTCGGATGACCCAGTAGAAGACTCCTCAAACCTGATTCCTCTGGCTCCTACAATTATGCCTCTAAACTTAAGTTCGAACTCGGGTAAAGATGTCCTGAGGATTCCCCTGGGAAAAGTGAAGAAATGTACTCTTTTAGAATCCCCCGAGGGAGGAAAAGAAAAAGGCTCTCGAGGCTCCCTGAGGGGCTCTCGGGTCTAAGGGGGAGGAAAGAACTTGCCGTAGTGGGTCAGCAAATCCAAAATCATTTTCATTTTCCCATCCCCCATTCATAATATTACATCTTCAATTTAGTTAATAAATACTCGAGGGATAAAATTCAGAACTATTCACTGTACCATTGAAACCATAAGAACCTGAGCAAAACGTGGCAAAACTACAATTTAACTTAGCTTTAATGAGTAGTTAGTGCCAAGGGTCGAAGGTGGGGTAAAGGGTTTGGTATTCCTGGCTAACCCCCGCGATAAGGACTCCTCCAAGATGGTTGAAATAGGTCACAACCTTAGTTTCCCTCATAAATTTCTTGCTACATGGTTCATAAATTTCTTGCTTAAACTCTACGAAGCAAAAGAACTGAAACCCATCCCGCATTTAATTATAAGAATCCTGGTTTTACCTCTCTGATCCCTTTTCCATTCCTCCCATTCTGAAATGCTTGAATATTTCGGTCGCATTTAAGTATGAGACAACCATGTACAAAATGCTGGTTTGCAATAATAATAATAATAATGTTTATTTTGTGAGTTGTTAACTCTTACCTAAGCAATACTTTTGACTGGCTTCTGCCGCGAAACTCTTCCATTACTTGTGATCTTAGAGTCGTTCTCTTTTAAGGCTTTTGCTTCTCATACTCTTCTTCCGTTACAGAGTGAAATTAGTGTGTGAGTATTGTCTAATTCCCAAATTCACCGCAAGACTGTCCTGGCTGAAATATTAAGGTAAGAACATTGGTGTTTTTTCCTCTTAGAAACGAAGTCATTGATTCCACTTTTCCTTCTACAACTAGGAAAAAAAGGGAATTTTTAGGAAAAATAAAAATGGTGAAGGTCATTTAAGACAGCGAAATTATGAGATTAAAGTGGCAAATAATGCAAAGGAAGATCCTAAAGTTATTCTACCTTAAGGAGAATAAATCCCAATAAAGGAGAATAGTTCGATTGAAGTCTTCAAATGTGTAAAAGGTTCTAATAGGCAGACATAGATGACTGCTTCTCTGTATTTGGTGAACGTATTCCAGCTCGCCAGTTTTTTCATTACATTAATACTCACTCTGCGCCCCAAAATTCAGTTTACCATTGAAACGGAAAACCGAAAGAGTATCCCCTTTTAACATAATTATTTAGTCACTAAAGAAAACGGTAATATCTCTACTTCAATTCATAGAAAATGATCTTCTAGAGTTTAGGGAGTAACTTTTATAGTTTCTGCGATTTCAATATAAATTTTCATTTAAATCGAGGCTTTCAGTGCCCTCAATTGCAAGTAACTTGTATCTTAGTAGTGGATTTGCATTCTTTGAAATGATGTTCCTTTGGACGCATTTCTAAACAAATATTTTGTCTTAGTTCGAGCAATTTTGACTTGTGTTCGTCTCCAATCTGCCAAAAATTTGCAAAAAAATCATAACCAGCATGACGCTGTCATGTGAGATTATGTGCCTTTCTGGCCCTACCACTCGAGTTTACTTCTCTGCCTACTTACCTTCAGGGGATGTCTTCTGTTATCTTATTCTCTTCTATTTTCTTCTGGGCACCCGAATGAAGTCGACCGCGAGTATTTTGGAGCGCTATTTTTATTTCCTTCAAATACGAAGCGAAATAGAGGAAGTAAAGATGTAGTAAAGAAGATATGGACAGCAGACAGGAAAAATGAAGAAATAATGTCTAAGAGTCGCCCCCCACCCCATCGCCAGTCGTCCCACCAGTGATTAAAGCACAAAAATTGATTGGCAACTAGCCTGCAAATCCACCCTCCAGTCGGGCGTTTCCATGGCGACACCCCTCGGTAGATCTTCCTTTCGTTTTCGACCTCTTTGGTCGTCTCCCTAGTCCGCAGAACTTTCCTCCAAAAACCACTGACCGCCTTCTGGTTTATAGTTGCCACCACCTATTAGGAGTAGAACGGCTCGAAATTCTGGGATACCTCCAAACTAACGAGGGCATCTCTCACCTCTGTCTCGTGACGGAAGTGCTGCAGTCGTACACGATTTCCTTATTCTATTTTGAGAGGAATCGTGTACATGATGCAGCTTCCATCTCATCCCCGCTAAACGATCTCCTGAATTGGGCACACAAACGCAACAAATCCCCATTAAATTGGCTGCCAAGTGCTGTTAATGCCTTTCAAGCCCAATTTGCTATTTCCTCAGCCACCGAATTAAGGCACCCATCGCAGCCACCATATCACTTTTTATTTTGGTTGATGCCAGTGAGGGGAGGGGGGAGTGGCACCTTAACACCCCTTCAGAACGGAACGTGGGTGCCGTTAGCTTTGTTTCAAAATACTTGTCGCAGGTTCAATCAAAATTGTCTACCTCTGGAAAAGAGCTCATTCCCTCTTTTTCCGCCGTCAGCAAATTTGTTCCCACGATACAAGGCTCCAAGATAACCCTTTTACTGGTCACAAGGCTCTCACTTTCGTATTTCTTTCTCCCAAGTTTTCCCACCCTCCTGGTGGCTCGAGAGCGGGATTTCATTACACAATTTGTGAGTGACCTGCAGTCGTCACACGCCAAGCATCTCATCCCCGCTTACTCTCTGTCTTACGAATACACCAACCGCAAACATTCTCTCTTTCATGGTCAGAATGACGATTTTCACTCGCGTGGCTCTGTTCGAGCGCAGCTCTCCCCCTGTCCTTTCAAGCGGTCAACTCTGCTTTCTGAACACTGCCGCTTCTCCCCCCCCCCCTTCCAGTCTTTGTGTACTCCTGTCTATGAAGTCCAAGGGTCCCACTTCGTTGCTTGGCCCAGTCTGGTGTTAAAGGCACACTTTCTATTATTTTAGAGCACTTTTGTATCGCCTAAAATCTTTTTCGTACTGGTGTTCTCTGTGAGCACATGCGCAGCACCAAACCAGGATTCAGGCAATTTCCTCCTATTACCTAGTTCTTGCCTCTTCTGGTCCTTATTTTAGTCCAGATTCCTTCTTAGTTGCTCTGGATTGCAGATCAATGGAATGCATTAGAGCACTTGCGGTTTTCCGGCATGATTATCCTTAGTAAGTCATTTGCCTTGAGTAGTGCGTTTAAAACCTCCTTGTAGCAACCAGGCTTTACTGATAGATTGAGATTTTTATTTCTGACGGAGATGCCCTCGATGGTTGCATCTTGTCACTTGGCTTGGCGGCACTCGCTTTTACACTTGTCGAAGCGGTCTCCTTCTGTGGCGTATTTGCTGCGCCAGGTTGTTGACGTATGTTGTTCCAGCATACAAAGTACATTTGTATGCTGTGGAACTTTCTTACACTGTTTTTTTCTTAGGATGCGCAGACTGAAGATCAGGAGTCCGTCTGTGGTTGTTTACCGTGCCACTTCCGTTGCGGCGAAGGTGATCTTGAACATATGGTTTTGGTCATGGAATTGTATCACTTCCAGAACCTTTGCATATGCATGTTGCTCTTCTAATCCTTCGTCCGAGTGTTCCCCAACCCAGCTCTCCACTTGTGGTGAGGGGGTCGCCTCAAAGACGATCGTCTTTAGTTAACTAGCTCCCTCACCTGACAGGAGCTTGTCCACATCTCTTGTTCCCGCCCATATCGCGCTTGTTACTTCGATCAGTTTAACAAGTGCGACTTTTTTAGCTCGGCGTATAATGCCTAGCAGATTCGTCTCTTCTAGGGCGGGGGCGGGCCGATGAGGGTCCTTAAGGGGACCCTCTTAGTGAGGGTCTACATGCTCCTTTTTGTCTTTTTTTCCAATGTGTTTGTAGCCCCCCGCTTATTACCTAATTGGTCTCCCGCTCGAGTACTGCCGGGATGGAGGATGATGGATGGATCGCATTGGGCTCCTCAAGAAGCCGAATCAACTTCCGCTACCCTTTTGCCACTTCCTCTTGGGTACTTCCGCCATAACTGCTCTGTGTGTTCCTGGTGAGGTGTGAGTGAGGATTACTATCCAACTCGGGGTTGCATTCAAGTTCCCTACCGCGAAAAAATCTGTTGTGGACTATTCCTCAAACCAGGGTCCTCCTAAGCCCCTAATTATGTCCGTACCAAGTAGCGGGCAGAGGTAGGACGAAATTAATGCATGGAAGACAGCTCGGGGGAGTTCCCAGGTTGGTCTGTGTGGGAGAGGGGATTGGGGGTTTTAAGCCCTCATTGGCTTGTGACAAAAAAATATTAACTCACTTTTAAGAGTGGACAAAAACTCCACTCGGGTCTCCGATATTTTAGTAGCGTGGCTCTTGGTCCTTTACTAAATCATCTTAGAATTATGGAATTCGATACTTTCGACAACAAATGCTTTGTAAATCGAAAATCGACCTTTTGTGGAAATTAAACCTTGGGGGGAGAGGGGGGATTCGGCTCTACACTCGGCCTGCCCCCACCCACCCACCCACCCGCCCACTCACCCACCCACCCGCCCACTCACCCACCCACCCGCCCACTCACCCACCTCACCTCCCACCACGAAGGAATAAGTTAAAAACAAAGGAACAAACACCATCACATAAAATTATCCTTTTATCGCAGGTAGTCGCGACATAGAGTCGAGTTCCTTTTTCATAGTATCCTTGGGTTCCTATATTTGATGTATGTGCGTGTGTTACGCACACAAAGATCTTGGATTTTGTGTTTTTTAGCACTCGTGCCCGCGCCTGGTACTAAAAGTTTTAGAAATGGTTCCAGGCAAAATACTCTTGGGTCTCGCTCATAAACTTAATGGATTTTACAATATCCCATAAATTAATATATTTGTTCCATTGCCTTTTACCGACCGGTTGTCATTGTCCCCTTGTAAAAGCCTTAATTATATTATTTTACAACCCCCCCTTCCCCGCACTCACCCCGATTGGGTTGGGTGGAGGGAAGATGCTCTGTCTTTACTGAGCATATCCATATCACAGAGGAAATATACAAGTAGGTGTGGATGAGGATGAAGATGAGATAGTAAAATAAGAAGTCTGGCGGAATAATGGAGTGGAAATCACTGATTTGGATATAGAAAGGTTGTAATAAAAAAAAATAAATGGGAAGGCAATGTATGAAGATCTGATGATAGGAGAATTCATAAAACATGGAGGAGAGAGAATGAAGACGGGTGCCCGGGTGCCACGGGAATGAATGAAGAACAGGGTAAATCTTGTATATAAAGGAGGAGGAAAGATCGAATGGATGTGTGGAACTACCGGCCAGTAACAATTGTCAGTGTAGTATGTAAAATTGGGGGGAAAATTATTGCTGATAAGCTAAAAGAATGGGATGACAGAGAGGGTATTCTAGGAGATGAGCAAAGTTGTTTCAGGGAGAGTAAGAGAAGAAGAGGCAATGTGTTTGTGCTGAACGGAATAATTGATATTATGTAGAAGAAGAAAAAAAACAATGTTTCATGGAAGTAGAGAAAGCCTCTGATAAAGGGAACAGGGAAATGTTATGGCTGAGATTATCTGAAGAAGGCTTGGATGAAAAGATTCTGAATGTGATAAATAGTTTATATAGAAAGAATAAAGTAAAACTGAATTTGAGAGGGACAGAAACAGGATGGATAATGAATGATGTAGGTGTGAGACAGGGATGCACGCTGTCTCCACAGCTATTCAGTTTATTTATAGAGTGAAGATTAAAAAGAGTGAAGCGTGCAAGAGGAGGAGTCAGCTAGGTGACAGTAAAATGAATTGTTTGGGATTTGCGGCTGATAAATGATTGAATGTGGAGAGCGCTTGCAAGGAATGCTAGATGTAGTAGCAGATTGTGGGAATGAATGCGAGATGAAATTCAGCGTGAGTGAGTGTAGGAAGGTGTGAATGAGGGGTGGGTTTTATGCAAAGAGGTGCTAGAAGTGGTGACGAGTACACTTATTTAGGTATGAGCGTGTGCAATGCAGTGGATGGTTTTGATAAACACGAGAAGAAAGGAACTACAGATGTTAAGAATGATTGGGGTGCTAAGGGGGAGGGAGGAATAAGCATGCAAATGGAATTAGAGGTGTGAAGGAACTCTGGGAGTGGATAGGTGTTCCACGAAGTAAAGTGAATAAAAGGGAGTTAGAGAGGATAAAGAAAATCCAGAACAAGGTAATGAGGATGCGTTTAGGTGCAAATGAATATGTGGGGGTGGAATCATTAAGATAAGGTGAAGCAGATACCATGAGAGAGGTGCTAAGATGAAACCCGTTATTTAGAGTATGTGGAAAGTGTGGATGGCGCAAGCTGAGTAGAATGGGGGTCCATAGAATTAATTTTAGAACAGAATGGAAGAAAGAAATTGAGAGAATAGTGAATAGGTATGAACTATAATTAAGACCCAGACAACAGGTGATGAAGTAGAGAGAAGAATATAACAAGTGAGGCACAGAGAATGTAAGGAAGGGATTAGGGAAAAGAAGACCTTATAGGAATAAAAGAAAACCAAAAGTAAAGAACTTCTACGATGGCAGTTGAGGGAGCTAGCTGCTGTTTAAGGTGAGAACTGGCTCACTAGAGACAAGGGAAAGAACGGAGAGATGGAAGGTAGTGCAGTGCCTGGCAACGTGAAGACGGTTCTCTCCGAGAGAACAACAACGAGCCAAAGACTGGTGGGGAAGTATATGAGCAGAAGTATCTTAATAACACACTAGTGTTTATTTAAGGAAAGAAGATCGTTGAACCTATTAGGAAAATAATTGAGTGAAAGATGGCTGAGAAAATGAGTTTAAATAAAATGAAGGTGGATGAGCTGACGGTACTATACGAGGGGTTAGTTCGAGGGGGGCTAAGGCAGTACTGGTGAAGAGACTAAAGAATGTGGAAGTGGTAAGATAGTTGACTGCGGATGAGAGAGAGGAATTAGATAGGGGAGGAAAGGTACGAAGGATCACAGTGCAGAAAATGTATAGTCAGATGAAAGAGAGGAATGTAGTGATAGTGCACGAACCTGTCTATAATGTGTGGGGATTGTGAAATGTGGGTTTACTTCAAGGATAAAGTTAGAATGAAGGAACTAGAGGAGAGCATATTCATATGTAAGAGGTGCAATGAATAAAAGAAACTAGAAGAAGAAGTAATAAACCAAAGGAAAAGTAACGGATGAAAACCAGGCATGGAAGAACAGGGTGAAGTGGTGGAACAGGCAAATATACGACTAGCGGAAGAGTTAGAATGGAGTGAAAGGATGCTGGTGGAGCGAGAAAAAAGCACAGATAGAGGAGGAGCATGCATGCGTGAAAGCATATGGGGAGAGAGGCAGAGACGGTGAAACAAAGGAGACGGGCAAAGGTGCAAAAAATAGGAATACAGTGAGGGATCAGGGAGTGGAACAGGACAAGGAAAGGAGAGAAAGAAGGTAGAGAAGAACAACTGAATGAGGGAAAGGAAAAAAGAAAAAAGGACGGCCAGACAGGAGGGACAGAGGAGAAATAAGCGAGAAGTGAAAAGAAAAGGAAAAGAGGTGGAAAGTAGGAGAGTAACTGAAGGGTCAGAGAAAGGCTGGATGTTATGAGAGAGAACGGCCATGAAGAGGAAAGGATAAAATGGCAAGAACAAACAGGAGGTGGTACAAATGATATAGCTATGAAAAGGAGGAGAGAGTTAAACAGTAGCAAGTTGCAGATATTTTGAGAGAGTAGTGTGAAGAAGCTAGGCACATGGTTTGAGGGGTTCTCTATGGGGGTAGATGTTGTGGTTGTTGCTATGCCAGGAAAATACATGGTGGATATAACTAAGGAAACTGAAAATGCACGAAGGAGACTGGATGGTGATGCAAGCAATTAGGAATGATGGGCTTATGAAAAGGAGCGCTGCAGGATACATTAAAGCTATCGAGGGACTCGTAAGAGAAGTGAAGGCTCTACACCCTTGAGTGGAGGTAGCTGTGGTCCCAATAATGCCAAGGTGGTATGAAGGATAGAGCTATGAAAAGAGGAGGAGAGATTTCAGCAGAAGAGTAAGAAGGATGATGGCAAATGAGGAAGGCGGAAATGCTATTGAATGGAGAAATGGAGTCCACCTACAAGGTACGAGGACCCGTGAACTAGTGAGAGTAAGAAAGAGGTGGAGCAGGTCAAGTGTAAAGATAGATAGGATAGAGGGCCAAAGTGGCCCTGGGCAAATACACGGAAGAGAAGAGAGGATATAATAGAGTGAAGGTAGGATTCTGGAACTGCCAAGTAATCGTCCTAGGCATGAAAGAAGAGATTGTAAGGGAAGGCAGGGAGAGAGATAATGGCACACAGATATGAGGGTTATGGAAGAACAAATGCAAATCGGTGGTTATCATCTGAGTTGGAAAGGTAGGACTCAGGAGGAGGATATATACAATGGAGTAGTTATACTAGTTGAAGAGGGCTATATGGTGTCAGAGGAGGTGGAGCCAAATAAAGGAGCGATACAGAGAGGATTGGAAGGAAGGCTACAGACACCCACCCTTGCCTGAATGATTCTTCCCTAATATTCTTTAATTTGTATCTATTTTTTCTCATCCTCGCATTCTATTTTCTTCATTATTTCTTGGTCCTCGCTTTTATTCCCTTCCAAAGCTCTCCTTAGATATCTCCACTGCTCTCTCTCTCTCTCTCTGTGAAGAAATCGAAGCTAATGAGGAACTTCAGTTTGCGGTACAGGAGTTAGAGGATGAACGTATAGGAATCAACGGGGAGGATGGGTTGAAAAGGTTAAAAAATCAAAAGGCAATGGATTAAGAAAGGATAGTTGGTGGAGTTCTGTAATATGGAGGAGAAAGGATGAAGGAGTTACTCACAACCTTATTTAATGATATGCTAGTGAATGGATGGGTGCCTGAGACTTGGCACAAAAGTAGGATTAATTTTATAAACAAACGTGGTAATAAAGACATAAAACTGGTAGATAGCTCTAGGCTAGTAGGTATAATGAGTGTGATAGGAAAGATGTTTGGTAGTATCATGACAAAGAAACTGAAGGAGTGGGATGAACGTGAAGGGATACTTGGAGATGAACAAAGTGGATTTAGGACTGGAAGAAGAGTCATAGATAATCTCTATATCCTCGGGAATGTAAATGAGAGAGTAAGAAAACAAGAGGGTGTGTATATGTTTGCTTTCTTGATATGGAGAAAGCCTTTGCTCGGGTTGATAGAACGAAATTGTTTGCAAGACTAAGAAACTTGGGGATGGACGCAAATATTCTAAATGTGATACAAAAACTATGAGAATAACAAAGTCAAACTCAATCTGAAGAACTTCCTGGGAGAGTAAAGAGTCATTGTTGGAGATCGCATATTGACAACCCTGGAATTTGCAGACGACATAGTTCTGGTTAGTGAAACAGCAGAGGGTTTTCAGAGACTTCTGAATGTCATGTACCAGTGTGGGGAAGAATGGAGAGTAAAATTTAGTAGAGGAAAGTGCAAAATAATGATATTTGTAGAAGGAAGAAATAAAGGATGGATCCTAGAAAATGACATCCTAGAAGTGGTAAATGATTATAGATACTTGTGTATGACAGTTTGTAATCAGAAGGATATACTTGAGAAGCATAAGAGACAAAACAAAGTGGCAAGAATAACACTAGGAGCCAATCCTTATGTAGCAGTAGAGGCACTGAGAGGAGAAATGGGCTGGAATAGGTATGAAGGGAGGGTGGAAAGGATGAAATCAAACTATAAGTTGATACTGCCAAGGATGGGAATAGAGACTTGAGCAGGCTAGGTGCATGCTGGCTACGATAGGACTGAGTAGCGCAAAGAGGTAATGAGAGTGAATGCGAAGTATCGATTAGAAGCAATCTATATAGAGGACAAATCAAAGGGAAAGCTGAAGCAGAAAATATTAGATGCAGGAGAAAGGTTGTGGAGAAGAGGCGAGAGAAGTCTGAATGTATACAGAGGCAAAAGGAAGCCTTGCATTGAGAATATGTATGATGGGAGTTTTGCAAGCCAGCTACTATTCAAGGCATGGACTGGATCCTTGGAGGTGAAGGGAAGGACATACAGATGAAATGGAGGAGATGACAGATGCGAATGGTGCCTAATGGTGCAGAGAGAATCTATAGAACATTGTGGAAAAATTGAAAGAAGAATTAATGATAGAAATAGGAAGAGAAAAGTGGGAGGAGGTGGAGAGAAGGGAGGATTATGGACCGTGTGGGAAAAAAATAGTAAGAAGAGAAATGAATAAGGCTAATTAATTACTCTCCTCTGCACAAAAAAATGCCATATCCCGATACAAAGGATGGCTTAACAACCTGAACCTAGAATGATGGGGAGCTGAGTGTAGAATCTGCAAGGAAAATGAAACGGTTGAACTTGTGGTAGTGGAATGCATTGGCTATGAAGGGAGAAGGGAGATAAAGGATGGTGAAACTGCTGGGTAGAGAGGTATGGGCAGATGTGAGAGAAAGAGATGGCCAATCGTTCTAGGGTATGAGATTAAAGATGCAAGAGTAGATATGAAAAGAAATGTGATAACAGGATTTACAAAAGAATTGTTGACCTTGGTGTGGAAATAGAGGGAAATGTATGAGGCATGAGTATATATGAGTAAAGTAGATAAAGTAGATTAAACGAAGCATGCAACTAAAGGGGATGGGAAGTAAGGAAAGGAGCAGTGGAAAGAAGGGCGATGAGAAACCGAATGGCAATGGTAGAGTAGTAGAAGCAGGCTTGGAATAGTGAAGGGTCCTTTAGCAACTACTTTAGTTAGGCAATTGCAGGGTATTGGCAGAGTAGATAAATCCTTGTATAGACAGAGAGAACTAATCAAGGCTGAATTAAGGCAGAACCAAATTCTGACATAAAGGAATAGCCAAATCCCAAGAACAAGGAAGAAGTACTCTCTTTTTGTCTCTCCCATTCTCCTTTTCACTATCTTTCCTCCGTTGCACTCGCCGCTTGCGGAGTCTTTCCTCTGTGCTTTCTTCATGGTTTGTTTTTTTTTTTCGAAATGGTTCCCTACAAAACCACAGCCACCTCCCCTCCTAAACCTAATGAGGGGGAACGGTGGAATTTTACAATATCCCCTAAAATTATTCTATTTGTTGCCTTATCTTTCCATTACCCATCCCTAAACCACACGCTCCATATGGTTATAAAGTCCAGAAATAGACAATTGAACTTCGGACGTACAACCGCAAATAATTTGCCTCTCCCCATTGGCCTTTCCCCTGACCACAAAGGAAGGCCTAATCATATAATGTTACGACCCCCACCGCGACTTAGCTTTTCGGGTAGGGGGCTAGCACATATTGGAGGCGTAGCCATCCCCGGCTCATCTGGAATGGGAGGAATATATCCCTACAATGTAAGAGGCCTACCTCTTTGCAGGAAAACGCTGAGCGTGTGGGCAACGTTGCATAGCGGGTTGTGGACTGGCCGCACATTTTCACATGTACTGAACGTCACCTGTTTTATGGTCTATAAGGCTTGTGTACAAAGAAAAGAGGAGTGGATTTGAGAAAGGAATTTTAAAAAGGGGAAAGAAAGAGAAGAAAAAAATCCCTTTAGTTCTTGTATTCCTTGTCTCTCCTCCTTTTGATCTGGATATCTGTAGTCCATCATCTGCAAAGAATCTCTCAAATTTGACTTTTTGTTCTTTGTTTCCTCCATCTACATTTTCAATTTTTCTATAATTTCATATGTAATTAGTTTGAAGCGTTTTGATGTTGTGTACCCTCGTCGTATGCCGCTTGTTATGGTAATTTCCTTTTCTATTTCCTCATTCAGTTTTAATGTTTTGTTGTCTTGATATAGTTTGCCTCTTTATCTATTTTTAATTTTTTCATCGTCTCTATTATTTTTGCTCCTTTAACGGAGTCATAGGCCTTTGAAAAACCAATACTTGTGACTATTAGCAGTGGTTTTCCTTATAACTGGTTTCTATGCAGTGGTTTAGTATCATGAGGTTGTCCTCTATTCTTCTTCCTGGAGTGAATCCTGACTGTTGTTCTTTGTCTTCATTGTTCTATTTTGTCCTTTACGATGGCCATAAATATTTTGTATCAAATTGATGTCAGTGCAATTGGTCTCATGTCTTTAGCTGTTGGTTTTGTTACAGTTTGTATTAGTACTGTATTTGATCTTCATCTTTCTCTCGTTCCTTTATCTTTGTGATACAAATTCCACTCTTTCAATTTTTGAAGAAGTCAGGTTTTAGTTTGTCTGGTCCGACTGATTTCCTATTCTACAATCTTTTTAGTTGTTCCTTAACTTCTACTTCAATTTTTCGGTCGTCATTGGTAGTAACTCTTTGTCTCTCATAGATTCCTTTCTGTATCCCGTTCCTTTCTTTTTTACGCATCTAGTAATCATACCGTTTTCTTTCTTGTGTGTTCCATTCTAGATTTCTAGCTCTGGTTCTACATTTTTGGTATTTAATGGTTGCTCATTTTCATCATAGATCTCCTTTTCCTCTTGTTGAATGTTCTAAGTTTGTGTCCGTATTTCCATAGTTCTCCTTTGTGGATTTTCTTGTATTGATTTGGTTAGCTGGTCATGTTTTTGTTTTTCGTCTTTATTAATTTTTGTCTTTATGCTTTTGTATGTTATAAATTATTTAATATCTTTTCCTCTCTGTGGTTTATTGCCCTCCTCTTCTCTTTTCAGTATTCTTCTTTCCTTTATTTCTTTTATCTACACTTAGTTCATCCAAGAGGGTTCTTGTATTTTCTTGTTTTTTTTCCGTATGTTTTTGTTACTATTTTGTTTGCTTTCCTTTTCATAATCTTTCCCAGGGATATAATATCCGATACTTCGTGGTTTATTTCTTTCCCTTTTTGAAAAACTCATTTAGCGAGTCATCATCTGTTTCGTAATACGTTTTCTGTGTCCAGTATTTTGTAACCATTTGTCTTCCTTCTTATGCTGAACCCTATTTCCATTAAAGTAAGATCTAATACGTCATAATTTTCTTTATTTTTATCTTTCCATTTTCATTAATTGATCATACATCATATAATTCACCTTTGCGAAGTCTATTGCACTCATGGTTATTTCTCTCCCATGTTGTTACACCTGAACACCTTTGGTCTATGTTTTGTAATGAGGTTATAGTCTTCCATTAACTTTATCACGAATCTTCCTGCCTCGTCTTCCTCTTAGGTCCCTAGAAATCCTAGGTGTCCATTAAAGTCTCATAACAGTATCCGTGGTTCATTTATATTGTCTTCAAGTATATTTATTTCTCTTTTTTTCTTCTTTCGGTATTCGCCATCTTGCTCCCAGTTGGCATGTATACTAAAATAATTGTACATGTAAGGTTTCCCATTGTGCATTTCACTTGTAGAAGTGGCTGTGTTCTGAAGTTTCTTGCTCTGATTTGCAGCTGCTCTTTTGGTGTATTATGGTTAGTCGTTCCCCCCTTTTGTCTTCCAACTTTCTCATCTTATTTCAATTCTGTGTTTGTTTCTTTCATTTGCGTTTCAATTAGACACATTATTGTATTTTCATCGGAGTTTTTTTTTATTTCTAAAACCTTTGGGTCTGTTGATCCTTGAATATTTATTTTTATTTCTGCTCCATTTTTAATATTTTCCTGGTTTTGTTTTATTCCATTATTCCTTGAAAAACCTGAAGGTCTGGTCTGTATAGCCTACCTTTTCTGATATACGAGCCTATTTCTCACGCCTCCTTTTTTTGTTTTAGTTCTTCCCTGTTTTTGTCTGCTTCTCTTTGTTTCATGGTTAGTTCTGGTACTCTTCATATTCTTTCGTAATTTTCTGTCTTAGAATCCCTTAGGTTTTTTGCCTATTTTAATATTTGGCCTAGTAATGGTCCTGGCCTCGCTGGTTCATTCCCCCTCCCTCATTTTTTGGCCTCCCTAGCATTTGTTTCTTCTATTACTGTCTGGTATTTTAATCTCATTCTCAAATAGGCCTAGGCCTACTGCCCTTTTCATATTCGTGTGTTCTTCTCTATCATTAGTCATTGGTTCTTCAGGTAGGTTAAATATAAGGAGCTTTTTCTCATTCTTCTTCATTTCCTCGATTACTATTTTACTTATGCTAGCTACCAGCCCCTCTCCTTTTGCTAGTTCTAAATCCTTGATCTTGCTGGTTCCTCCATTCTGTCCTTTCCTCTCTTAAATTCCTATTATCAATTTTTATGTTTTTGTACTGACCTTCACAGGTTGGGCAAGACCATTGGACCTTCTTTTTTACTTTGTCCAGTGCTTCAAATTCCTCCTTTGATATTTTCATGCAGGCGTTGTGGAGCCATATTTTTCATTCTTAACAAAGTAGTCCTCATTGGTTTTCTTTTACCTTTTTTCACACTGTTCATCTGTGTGTGTGTGTGTGTGCTTGTATTTTGCCCACTCTTAGCCATACTCTTTTCTCTCTTTTATTTCGAATTTACGCCTGCATCTTAACCTTAGGTACTCTCAATCTACCTTCAGAGAAGAAGAGATGAAGCGCATTCGGCGCATTGCCCTAACGACCCACCAAATCCAGACGATTAGATTCGATTAAGTGAATGTGTGAGGAGAGGGGGGACAAAGTATGTGTGGGGTAGATATAGTAACTGGTGAAAAGAGAGAAAAGTGAGAGAATTTTTACTTGTTTTTTTACGGCGTTCAATCAAGCCTCCTATATTATTTAATATTTGTGGATGTTGTGTGTGCATTTGTTATTGTTTGTGGTATAATTTATATTGATGCTTAGTTTTATTGTTTCTTTTTTTCATAATTTGGTGTCAATCGGGAAATTGATCCGGGTTTTATTTATCAATTTCGGGTATCTGTCAGTTATTGTCATTTTCCTACTTTTTACTATTCTAATTCCGTTAATCCTATCTATATTTCGTCGTTCATTTATTTTGTAATTCTTCCCTATTCCTTGTTCTTTCTTCACTAATCTTATTTATGGGTTTTAACCCCGTATCCCTTGCAGTTATTCTTGTCTTGTGTATGTGTGTACCTCTAAATAGGTATACACATTTGTTGTACACTATTGGAAGTCTCGTCTTGTGTGTTTTTGAGACGCAGGAGAGTGTAGAGGTGGGTGAGAGGAGCGGAATTCTTATCAGAGCTGTTTTGTTCTTTTTATTGCTCTCTCTGAGGCCATGTATAGAGTTCTGGCTCCGGCAGAGGCCTTTGAAGCTCTGTCTGAGATTGTACTTCCTGTTCTCGGTCGAAGGAATCTTCATCACTAGTAAATTGTACTCGTGTTGTGATGAGAGTGTCTATTCCCCACCCTCACATCTGAGAATTGGGTCTTTCCGATCAGTATCACTTTGAATTTCTCTTAGTTTGTTCTTATTTTCGATTTGGCCTATTAGTTGTTCGGTCTTTCTAGTTCTGCCGCAATCATTCGAGCTTGCATAGGTGCATTGCGCCAAGGGTACAATATTATCTGGCTGAAATCATCCTCTAATTCAATGCTGGGCCCAAACCCCTTGAGGTAGGCCTGTCTTAAGCACAAGAACCTTGGTCCGTCCACCCTCTCTACCGATGTTCGCCTATCTCCATAACGGTCACATTTTTCACTTAGTCTCGGATGCAATTTGCATCCCTCATTGCCAAATATTAAACTCCTTTGATACATGTCAACATACAATGACCATGTAACTCCCTTCCATTTTTGTTTGGGCAATCTTCTCCGATTACATTGATTGTCATCTCCTAAAGTCCAATTGCTATGGATTGGAGACGGAGTTCACTTCCAGTTGGGTTTTTATTCAATACTTTGTCGAAAAGTTTCCCGCCGATTTCCAGTAGTGAAATTGATCGGTACATCTCCGTCCTTGAAACCACCGGGGAATTATCTTTTAGACATGCGTTGAATATTCTTCTTATTCCTTCTGTAACATTCGCTGGTGAATTTTCATAATTTAATTTAGTTAGCCCCGATTGCTCCGATGCTTTCTGTCGGAATGAGTGGAAAGAACCTAATAGTTTTTCCGTTATCATCTCAGCTTCTCTGTTACGCCGTTTGTCCACCTGGTTGTGCGGGGGCTTCCTATCTATTTGGGTGTTTAATTGATTCATAATTTTATGCGCGAATTGCTAAACTTCTGATTTTTGCTTTGTCAGTTATATTGAATATATTTTTCAATATTCACAGAATATTTCTTAATCTGGTTTTGTTCTTCCATCTTCTGCTACGATTTCCATCTGGATCGTTGGGAGATGCGCCCCGATAGAGTTCTTCGATTGCCATTTGCCATCTTCTCTAATGCCTGTCCACGATCAATACAGCTATTTCTTCTTTTCTTTATTTGCATCGAGTCGATTGATGCTCTTCTAATGTTTTTCTGATATAATAATTTCATTTATGTGCAAATTTCTCATGTACTCGTTCCATCTGATTTAGGGATACATCTTCTCTCTGCTTCTATTAACTTCAGGTCGTCGAGTGGCTCGTCAATTTCTTCATGAATTGCCCGGTCCATGGCACCGCGCCCAGTCTGCTCTTTTGTAGTTCTTTCGTTCTACAGCCTGGACTTGTATAGGGTTCCTATTTGGTGTAAGTAGGATCCCTCTCTGGTCAATAATGCCATCTGGACTGGTTCAATGTAGTGGTTAAACGGTACTTAACGATTGGCGTTTGCTACGTTTGCATGAGTAATGCATTAGATAATCCGGCCGTTAAGGTCGCTCGTAATGCGTCTGTGAGAGATACCCTCGTTGGTCGCATCTCCTCATTTTTCTTGCAGCGCTTGGCTAGCTGACCTGTTTTGTATTATGATTTTTATTTATTTTTCTTTATTTCTTTTTTCCTTGGGCAGCCGAGTGCCATTGTTCGGTGCTCTCCTTTGCAAATGAGGCCCCTTTTTGCTGTGCAAAAGGTTGAGTGGTGTTCTTTCACTCCTTGGCATACAAAGCACATTTAAATGCAATGTAATTTGTCCTGATGGAGTGGTGATTCTTTCACTCATTGGCGTACAAAGCACACTTGAATAGTATGTAATTTGTCCTGGTGGAATGGTGGTCTTCCATTTATTGGCGTACAAAGCACATTTGAATGCTATGTAATTTTTCCTGGTGGAGTGGTGATTCTTTCACTCATTGGCTTACAAAGCACATTTGAATGGTATGTTATTTTATCTTGGTGTAGTGGTGTTTCTTTCACTCATTTGGCGTACAAAGCACATTTGAAGGCTACGTTATTTGTCCTGGTGGAGTCGTGGTCTTCCATTTATTGGCGTACAAAGCACAATTGAATGCTATGTAATTTTTCCTGGTGGAGTGGTGATTCTTTCACTCATTGGCGTACAAAGCACATTTGAATGGTATGTTATTTTATCTTGGTGTAGTGGTGTTTCTTTCACTCATTGGCGTACAAAGCACATTTAAATGATATGTAATTTCTCCTGGTGGAGTGGTGGTCTTCCATTTATTGGCGTACAAAGCAAAATTGTAGGGCACTTAATTTGTGCTGGCCATCTTCTCGCTTGGGATTCTCATGTCGAATGCAAGAATGCTTTCGGTTGCTCTTTTCCGTCCCATTTCTATCGAGGTAAATGTGTGTGCGGCTATGTCTGTCTGTGTGTGTCTATTAGAGTAACTCTGTAGTTATTGATAGCTGTCGCCCACTCCCTTCTTGTTCCCCGGCTCAAGGTCTGCGGGGATGAAGGGCGATGATGGATGGGTCGGGTTGGGCTGAATCAACTGCCTCTACCCAGGCCCCCTCGGAGGAGGTGGCAAGAATACAATATATGTTTTTATTTGTTTCCAGCTTTGATGCAAAAAGAACTTTGTGGCTCTGTTCAATTTCAACACAATGTTCAGCACTCCAGGTTCCTCCCACACACTGCTCCCTCTCACCCACTTCAAGTAGCCTCCCCTCCCCGCAGGAGGGTACCTGTTATACTTAGTACCCGGAGGGACTGCACATCCTCCCGGCCTAAGTGCGAAGTAGGGAAATGGGTGAAATGAACTCTCTGATAGCGTCTGCTAAAGTTGTTGCAGTGCTACCCCTTCGCCCCCTCTCAGCGCTACCCCTTCGCCCCCTCTCAGTGATACCTCATATTTATTTATCATTCCTTATTATTTATTATGATTCATTTTTATTATTTATTATTGAATCTCTCTCCTCAACCGTTTCCACTCGCACCTCCTAACAGGAGGACTGTTCTCACCATGGTGCCTTGGTGGACTTCATACCATTCTCGGATAAACTAGCACTAGGTTATGATAATACTAGGTGATCACCCACCATTCTCTTTAGTGGACACGCCTCTCTATACCTCTTTATTACACCTTTTCAAACTTGTTACTCTACCAACAGAGGTTCTGGGTGCCCCCTCCCGCACTTTCCTCCTATTAATGGTTATTAGTTTAGAAGCTGCGTCTACTCTGACACGTCACTAGCTGCTACTAGTGCCAAAAGCCCGCTGGATAAGACGAATATTAGGCAAGGGGTTTGTTGTGGCGTCGCCTCTTCTAACCTTCTTCCAGTACACATAAAGTGTGGCTGCGCCGTCACCATCCTTTATGGTTAAAACTGAGGGCAATTTCGACACAATGGCGGGCAGGGTTGTCAAAGCGGGACGCGTGGACCGATTATGTGTAAATGACCGCATTCTGGAATTTCTGATTCTAGGGAGACATTTATCCTAACCTCCCAAGGCATTGAGGTGCAATAGTTCATAAGTGGAAAGAATAGTGGTAGTTGCATGGAGATCTTCCTCCTAGCGCGTCATCACATATTATATGTATATAATCTCGCAATTTTCTTACGGAGCGCCTTGAGGCTTATTTATTCTTTTATCGATAGTCAATTTCTATTGATTTGAACTAAATATATAGTGAATATAGTATTACAATTAATATATATCTATCGGTTTAAATAGTAAACCACTAACAAAGAGTAGACTAAAACAAATGTTTTTCGGTTCTTTATTAAAGGTTCTTTGCCCCGTTTCGAGCTAACGGTCATTTTATGCTCGTTTTGTTGACGGCTGCTTTTCTGTGTTTAATGAACCTATTCAAGCTTGGCAGTTTCTTGATTACATTAAGGGTCTGCACCCCAAAATTCATTTTACCATTGAAAGAGAGAACCGAATTAGTATCCCCTTTTAAGATAATTTAGTCTCTAAAGAAAACGGTAATATCTTGACTTTAGTTTAGAGAAAACGAACTTGTACAGGTTAAGGGGCAACTTCTATATTTTCTGCTATTTTATTATAAAATATCGGTGAATTTGGGGTTTATTTCTACCCTCGAATTTTGTGGTCGCTTTGTTAAAAATATATCTTTTAAAAAAATACGCGAATCCTATATAGTGTATATCTATAGAATAAAGTATATAACACTTTCACCTCGTCAGATAAGCTTTAAAAAAAAAAATCACTGGCTCTCCATCTTGGGAGCCACAGTGTTAATTGTAATCGCATCATATTGAAGGTTTTTTTTCTGAATTAAAATATATGGAAATTCCATAATAATCAATTTGAAAGAAAATATGCTTAATTTAATAGCATTAAGGGCGAGACTTATGTCTAAAATCAAGGAACGTGGTAGAAAAACTAGACATTTAGCAATCGCCTTTAATTTCGGGGGTGTAGTGGGGCAACCCCCGCAATTAAGTAAGGAGGTATGGGGGGCGAAGTCACCCAATTTCGAAATTATCTTAAAAGTCAAATATAATACAATAAGATGAGATTACAATAACCTGACAAAAAACTCCTAATAAACCCCCAAATAACCAAAATATCTCTAATGTCGAGCGAGGTTTTCGGTTCTCCCCATTGCAAATAAGGCATTGCTTTGTAGTGGATGTGCATTCTTTAAAACGAGGCTCCTCTTGGTCGCAGTTCGAACAAATTTTCTTGTCTTTGTTCGGGCAATTTTGACTTGTGTTCGTCTCCAATTTGTAGTAGGAGAAGCACATCTGTATATTGCGGAATTTGTCTCGCTCTATGTATTGGGAGTTAATCCTCCTGTGATTATTACGTCATAACTACAGATTTTTCTTTCTTTTTTCCTTCGTCTGGTTAATATTTTCTTGTTACGAGGCTCTTCGTTCTTAGGAGGGGGAAGGGGGGGGGGGTTGTATTGGCTCTATGTATCCCTCTTTCATGTGTAGGTCCTTCCTTCGTTTTAGTCGTAGCTTGCGGACTTTTCTGTCTCTGCTTTTTTGTTTTTAGTTCGAAATGGTTGCCGCCTAAACCATTGGGTCTCGTCATAAATTTAACTAGGCGGAACGATTGAATTTTACAATATCTCATAAAATATTTATTTTTCCATTACCTGTTCCTGAACCACATACCCCAACTTGTTACCAGATCCAGAAATGGGCTACCATATGAAGGCAATTAAAACTCGAGCAATCAGCCGAAAATAATTCGCCCCATCCCATTGTCCTCTCTCCCGTTTTAGGGGTAGGGGGCTGGCGCATATTGGAAGCGTAGCCATCTCCCTTTCGCGGTGTGGTGTATGTGAGGGGGGGGAGGGGTAGACGATATTCCAAGCTACGTTAATTATTTTGGCTAGTGCTTTTGATGTTTGGTGGAAATTGATTTTTGCTACACCGGACGATCCATGTGCCTTTAGTCGGAATGACTGAAAGGCACTCCTAAATCCTTCAAGTATGATTAGGCCAGTCCGGGGCGGGGATCGCGTTCATTCGTCTCTGTCACTGCATGTAAGTGTTAGGTCATTGTTTATTTCGTCCATGATTTCTGTTTCCAAACTGGGGTTTGTTTGTTTGTTTTTGTCATGCAGTTGTAATGATAGGAGTCTCCCTTCTGAGTATTTCACTTTCATGAAATCCTGTTCAGGGTTTTTGATGTCTCATATCGGGTTCATTTGAAACTAGGTTCCCGTTTTCTTTATACATAAGACGCTGCTTCGTTTACATTTGCTATTGCTATTCTCGTTCGATCTTTTGTTGTTTTCTAAGTTTTCTTAACTCTTCTAGTTCACGAACCATTTTGCCTTGATCTGCTTTGGCTCTTATCTAAGATTAAATTAATAGGATCTGTTACCTACTTGCAATGTCTCCTGCTTTTTACTATCTAGCTCTTGGTTAAGTAGATATCTTTTTGTACTCTTTGCATTTTTTTCTTTGGGGGCTGGGCGGTCTTAAATATGCAAGGGAGGACAGCGGAGGTATAATAGAGTTACTCGCACCATTGCCATATCATCAACATTATCACTAACTATAATTTATCACTAATCTTATAATTTAAGAAGGGGATTTTTTGAGTCCTTGAATAATAATGTTTTTTTATCAAACTTATTTCTAATACTTCTTTTATAATATCAAAAAACAAAATGGTGTAATTCAGAAATAAATTTTTACCTTTAGGATTGTGCTTTAGTATATATTTTGAAAGGGGGGAAATTTTGTTTAGAGTTCCTTTTTAAAATGATTATAATTGGCGAAGTTCAAAAAATTTATAAAAATTTAACCATGGCTGCATTGTATATTCTCCTTAAACTTTACAGTATCCTGGAGTGGTGCGCCCGTATAGTTTAATTTAGTTAGCCTCTTATGGCCCGGTGCTTTGCGATCGAAGGAGAGCAGTGCACTCGTCATTTATTCCGTTGTTATTAGTTCTTCCAGTTTTCGCCGCTTATTCGTTCGATTTTCTCGTTTTTGGATCTTAAGGTCTTCGTTTGCTTTTTTTTATTTCTCTTTTCTGTTTGGGAGGTGATTCTTTTAATCTTATCACGATTTTCCAAAAGTCTTTTAGACAGGCTTTATGGTAGAGATGCTCGATGGCCTCATGCCATCTTTGCCACTGTTGTAATATGATTAATTTTCAAAGTTCTTCTTTTATTTGTAGTCTCTTCGTATCTTGTTCTGACGCATATCTGTTATAATTCTCTCAGTTTACGATGCACATTCTTCATCCGTTCGGTCCATTCATAAGTCGAAAAGTTTTTATTGGAGGTTTTGTGGGTCGCTTTTCTATCTACTCTGATTTTTTTGTAATTCCTCGTCTACTTTTTCCAATGTAGTGTCTTGTAGATCTGGTAAAGTTTAATCATTCAGGTCTGCCTCATAGGTTCCTATTTATCCTCATTAGGATGCATATATGATCGCTACATGGTGTAGTTTCCGGTTTTAAGTAGAAGTTAGACGGCTTGTTAGACAGATGTCAGGCTTTTGGGTTGATCGTTTCGTGAAGAAGGTCGGTAACTCTGTACCCGGACGCTGGACGATGTTTCCGTCTAAAAAGATGTTTAAGCACCGTCGCTAGTCCGGTATCCTGATTCTCGTCCATTACCGCCCCATCGTAGCGTTTCTGTATATGGTTGGTCGCTATTACCTTTTAATCTCTCAAATTTGAATTTTTGGTCTTTGTTTCCTCCATCTACATTTTCTATTATTTCATGTATAATTAGTTCGAATCGTTTTGATGCTGGGTACCCTCGTCGTATGCCACTTGTTATGGTAATTTCTTTTTTCTATTTCCTCATTCAGTTTTAATGTTTTGTTGTCTTGATATAGTTTGCCTCTTTATCTATTTTTAATTTTTTCATCGTCTCTATTATTTTTGCTCCTTTAACGGAGTCATAGGCCTTTGAAAAACCAATACTTGTGACTATTAGCAGTAGTTTTCCTTATAACTTGTTTCTATGCAGTGGTTTAGTATCAGGAGGTAGTTCTCTATTCTTCTTCCTGGAGTGAATCCTCAGTGTTGTTCTTTGTCTTCATTGTTCTATTTTGTCCTTTACGATGGCCATGAATATTTTATAAAAAAATAATGTCAGTGCAATTGGTATCATGTCTTTAGCTGTTGGCTTTGTTACAGTTTGTATTAGTACTGTATTTGATCTTCATCTTTGTCTCATTCTTTACTTTTGTGATACAAATTTCACTCTTACAATTTTTGAAGTCGGGTTTTAGTTTGTCTGGTCCGGCTGCTTTCCTATTCTCCAATCTTTTTAGTTGTTCCTTAACTTCTACTTCAATTTTTCAGTCGTCATTGGTAGTAACTCTTTGTCTCTCCTAGATTCCTTTCTGTATCCCGTTCCTTTCTTTTTTACGCATCTAATAATCATACTGTTTTCTTTCTTGTGTGTTCCATTCTAGATTTCTAGCTCTGGTTTTGCATTTTTGGTATTTAATAGTTGCTCATTTTCATCATAGATCTCCTTTTTCTCTTGTTGAGTGTTCTAAGTTTGTGTCCGTATTTCCATAGTTCTTCTCTTTGTGGATTTTCTTGTATTGATGTGGTTAGCTGGTCATGTTTTTGTTTTTCGTCTTTATTAATTTTTGTCTTTGTGCTTTTCTATGTTATAAATTATTTAATCTCTCTTCCTCTCTGTGGTTTATTACCCTCTTCTTCTCTATTCGGTATTCTTCTTTCCTTTATTTCTTTTATCTACACTTAGTTCATCCAAGAGGGTTCTTGTATTTTCTTGTTTTTTTTCCGTATGTTTTTGTTACCATTTTGTTTGCTTTCCTTTTCATAATCTTTCCCAGGGATATAATATCCGATACTTCGTGGTTTATTTCTTTCCCTTTTTGAAAAACTCATTTAGCGAGTCATCATCTTTTTCGTAATACGTTTTCTGTGTCCAGTATTTTGTAACCATTTGTCTTCCTTCTTATGCTGAACCCTATTTCCATTAAAGTAAGATCTAATACGTCATAATTTTCTTTATTTTTATTTTTCCATTTTCATTAATTGATCATACATAATACAATTTACCTTTGCGAAGTCTATTGCACTCATGGTTATTTCTCTCCCATGTTGTTACACCTGAACACCTTTGGCTGGCTTCTCTCTCGAAGCTAGTCCATTACTTGTGATCTTAGAGTCGTTCACTTTTAAGGTTTTTGCTTCTCATACACTTCTTCCATTACAAAGTGAAATTGGCGTGTGAGTATTGTCTAATTCTCAAATTCACGGCGAGACTGTCCTTGCTGAAATATTAAGGTAAGAACGTTGGTGTTTTTTCCTCTCAGTGACTGTCATTGCTTCCACTTTTCCTTCTACCACTAGGAAAAAAGGGCATTTTTAGGAAAATTAAAAATAGTGAAGATCATTTAAGACAGTGAAATTATGAGATAAAAGTGGCAAATAAGGCAAAGGAAGACCCTAAAGTTATTCTACCTTATGGAGAATAAATCCCAATAAAGGAGAATAGTTCGATTGAAGTCTTCAAATGTGTAAAAGGTTCTAATAGGGAGACATAGATGACTGCTTCTCTGTATTTGGTGAACGTATTCCAGTTCGCCAGTTTCTTCATTACATTAATACTCACTCTGCGCCCCAAAATTCAGTTTACCATTGAAACGGAAAACCGAAAGAGTATCCCCTTTTAACATAATTTATTTAGTCACTAAAGAAAACGGTAATATCTCTACTTCAATTCATAGAAAATAATCTACAGTTTAGGGAGTAACTTTTATAGTTTCTGCCAATTCAATATAATTTTTTATTTAAATCGAGACTTTCAGTGCCCTCAATTGCAATTAACTTGCATCTTAGTAGTGGATTTGCATCCTTTGAAATGATGTTCCTTTGGACGCATTTCTAAACAAATAGTTTGTCTTAGTTCGAGCAATTTTAACTTGCTCGTCTCCAATCTGCCAAAAATTGCAAAAAATGATAACCAGCATGATGCTGTCATGAGGGATTCTGTGCCTTACTGGCCCCACCACTAGAGTTTACTCCTCTGCTTTCTTACCTTCAGGGGATATCCTCTGTTATCTTATTCTCCTCCATCTTCTTCTGGGCACCCGAATGAACTCGACCGCGAGTATTTTTGAGCGCTATTTTTATTTCCTTTAAATATGAAGTGAAATAGAGAAAGTAAAGATTTAGTAAAGAAAGATATGGACAGTAGACAGGGAAAATGCAGATATAATGTCGAAGAGTCGCCCCGTCCCCCTCCCCCGGCTACTCGTCCCACCAGTGATGAAAGGACAAAAGTTGCTTGGCAACTAGCCTGGAAATCCACCCTCCTTCCAAACGGTCAACTCTGCATTCTGAACACTGCCCCCCCCCCTTCCAATCCTTGTGTACTCCAGTCTGGCTCAGTCTGGTGTTAAAGGCACACTTTCTCTTATTTTGGAGCACTTTTGTATTGCCTAAAATATTCTTCGTACTGGTGTTCCCTGTCAGCACATGCGCAGTCCCAAACCAGGATTCAGGCAATTTCCTCCTATTACCTAGTTCTTGACTCATCTGGCCCTTATTTTAGTCCAGATTCCTTCTTAGTTGCTCTGGATTGCAGATCAATGGAATGCATTAGAGCACTCGCAGTTTTCCGGCATGGTTATCTTTAGTAGGTCATTTGCCTTGAGTAGTGCGTTTAAAACCTCCTTGTAGCAACCAGGCTTTACTGATCGCTTGAGATTATCATAATGGTTCGTAATTCGGAGACACCTCAGAGTTAATAATACTTAGTACCAGTAGTAAGTAGCAAAATTATCATAATGGTTCGTAATTCGGAGACACCTGACGGTTAATACTACTTAGTAACAAAGTAGCCACATTGTCATAATAGTTCGTAATTTAAAGACACCTCAGGGTTAATACTACTTAGTAATAAAATACCCACATAGTCATAATGGTTCGTAATTCGGAGACACCTCAGGGTTAATAGTACAAAGTATCAAAGTAGCCACACGGTCGTAATGGTTCGTAAGTTGGATACACCTCTGGGTTAATACTACTTAGTAACAAAGTAGCCACACGGTTGTAATGGTGCGTAATTTGAAGGCAACTCAGGTTAAATACTACTTAGTAACAAAGTAGCCACAAGGTCGTAATGGTTCGTAAGTTGAAGACACCTCAGGGTTAATAATACTTAGTAACAAAGTAGCCACACGGTCGTAATGGTTCGTTAGTTGGAAACACCTCAGGGTTAATACTACTTGGTAACAAAGTAGCCAAATGGTCGTAATGGTTCGTAATTTGGAAACACCAGGGTTAATACTACTTAGTAGAAAATTAGCCACATGGTCGTAATGGTTCGTAAGTTGGAGACACCAGGGTTAATACTACTTAGTAACAAAGTAGCCACATGGTCGTAATGGTTCGTAAGTTGGAGATACCTAAGGGTTAATACTACTTAGTAATAAAATACCCACATGGTCATAATGGTTCGTAATTCGGAGACACCTCAGGGCTAATAGTACATAGTAACAAAGTAGCCACAAGGTCGTAATGGTTCGTAAGTTGGAGACACCTCAGGGTTATTAATACTTGGTATCAAAGTAGCCACATGGTCGTAATGGTTCGTAATTTGGAAACACCTCAGGGTTAATACTACTTAGTAACAAAGTAGCCACAAGGTAGTAATGGTTCGTAAGTTGGAGACACCTCAGGGTTATTAATACTTGGTAACAAACTAGCCACATGGTCGTAATGGTTCGTAAGTTAGAGACACCTCAGGGTTAATACTACTTAGTAACAAAGTAGCCACATGGTCGTAATGGTTCGTAAGTTGGAGACACCTCAGGGTCAATACTACTTAGTAACAAAGTAGCCACATGGTCGTAATGGTGCCTAATTTGGAGACACCTCAGGGTTAATACTACTTAGTAACAAAGTAGCCACGCGGTCGTAATGGTTCGTTAGTTGGAAACACCTCAGGGTTAATACTACTTGGTAACAAAGTAGCCATATGGTCGTAATGGTTCGTAATTTGAAAACACCTCACGGTTAATACTACTTAGTAACAAAGTAGCCACACGGTCGTAATGGTTCGTAAGTTGGAGACACCTCAGGGTTAATACTACTTAGTAACAAAGTAGCCACACGGTCGTAATGGTTCGTTAGTTGGAGACACCTCAGGGTTGATACTACTTAGTAACAAAGTAGCCACACGGTTTTTAATGGTTCGTTAGTTGGAGACACCTCAGGGTTAATACTTCTTGGTAACAAAGTAGCCACACGGTCGTAATGGTTCGTAAGTTGGAAATACCTCAGGGTTAATACTACTTAGTAACAAAGTAGTAAGTAGCTGCTTCTTCGATGAGTTCGTTCCATTTATCTGCTTCTTGTTCATTTATTAGCATTTATTCTTATTTTTTACGGTGCATTGAATCACGATGTTCCAGCAATGATTCTGCATTGGTTCTTTGGGAGAGGAGGTGGTTCTGTGGGACCTCGTCGAAGTGCGGAGGCTCTTCCTCTCTGATTGAGAGTCGCTTGTTTGTGTTCACCCTGCTGGGTCTTCCCTCGGAGTCCTTTTCGGCTGATTTCTGTTCTTTGTGCGTCTATTCAATTTTCTTGAATTGGCCTTTACCTATATTCACTTTGTTCAGAGCCTCGAGTTCTTTTTCATAGCACCCGGGGGGGGGGGGGTCCTATATTGGCTGTGTGGGTGTATTAAGCACGTCGAGATCTTGGATTCCATTCTTGAATCCATATCTTAATTTCCTCTACGGTCGTATTTACTCGGTGTTCTGGTAGGATAATTTATACCTCCTTTTCCTTTAGGTCGGCTTTTCTTTCCTCAATCAGTTATCATGCTTGTCCTTGTTAACGTTTTCCTTGTTACAATGCTTTTCCTCCTTCGGGGTGGGTCTTCCATCTGTGATTTCTTGGGGTTTTGGACCTCCCTTATAAGATTAATGAGGGTGAACGTTTGGATTTTACAATATCCCATAAATTATTCTATTTGCCCATTCCTAACCCATATGTCCCTTGTGGTCATGGGGTCCCATTGTAAAAACCTTAATTATATGATGGGCTATTCGCCACTCCCCCCAGACACACACACCTTGTATTTTTTTTGGGGGGAGGGACACATTTTGTAGGCTTGTCCCTCCCCCGGTGGAGTATTATATAATAATGCAAGTTCAAATGAGCATAACAGATTCGATCAGGCCTTCAGCCCGTGCGGTGGTTTCGGTGTTTACACTCTTTCAAGCAATCGCCTTCTCAAATTATCCTTTATCTTGTGAATTATTCGAATTTTGTCTCTTTATTTATTTTATTTGTGTTTAATCTCGACTTATAAATTGGGGAGAGGAAACTGTTTCCCTCGCATGGCTGCTTCAGTCAACTGGACAGGATTGTGTGCGCATTTCGTTACGCGGTAAATTGCATGCCTCGATTGGGGAAAATTGTTTTTTTCCCCGAGTGTTGAGATTGCAAGTGTGTCAGCCCTAGAACACGGCTTCTGGCTCAGCTAGTGCGTGCGGGAGTGTTGTTCCATCATAACTGGCCTCGATGGAGGCTGGTGAAGGTAAGAAAAGAAAGAAATAATACGAAGAAAAGGACAAAGGCTTCCGACTTCTCAATGAACCTCTGCGGAAGGTAACGTACTGACAAACGTTTTTGTTCGGAGGGGGGGGGATTTGTATGTCTATTTCTGTCTCTGACACGCCCTTCCCACTCCATATACCCAATCAGACATCCACAGAACGGGTTTTCCAACCTCCTCCCTTGGGTGAAATGAAGGAGGCATAGTTTTTTTTTATACTTGACCCATTATTTTCAAGTTAAATCTTACAAACGTTAAGAAACGAAATATGAGTAGTTATAGGTAGGCCTCCGAGGTTATCTGAGCAGTGTATTGAAGCAAATAATAAGTGATGGGATTCATGAAGAGAAATACAAGGGTTATTCGTATGTGAGGTGCAAATTTGTTTTATCCACAGCCATGGATCTCACATTGTAGACCTACCAACCTGCTACAATGAGTGCACTAAAGATGATCCATTCCCTGAAACCCCCGTCGAATATCCAAATGGATTGACGGCTGTGAATGTGTTCTCCTTTCAAACGTGTATAAGAGGAAATGATTTTTTCCCAACCTTTTCTTATTTATTTTTATTTAGACTATTATGAAGATGTAAGGTTTGTTCGGTGAATTTTGCTCTAGTAAACATTTACCTAAATTCTACCTATTATACTACTTTGGAATAGGTACTTAGAATCAAAGAGGGTTCTACAAGTTAATAGTTTTTATAGACGTGTCTTGGTGTCTCTTGTAGTTGAGTGGTAGAGCTATTGACGAGCCTTGAGCTTCATCTACATTCTGGATACTAGGAAATGGATGGGATTATCTTAACCCATCAGAGGATGGAAAGGACTTGGGAACAGTTATAGCATTTCTCAATAAGAGAAATGTAATTGGCATTTTTGAATAAGAGAAATGCTAATTACAAAGGTTATCTTTTAAAGTTCTCTATATAACTCGTATGCGAGGTCACACCTTGTTTTGTATACAGACATGGATTCCACATGGAATCGGTGGAATAATCACATCTAAGTAGCCAATGTGCTCTTAAGATCCACGTACGTCAGAAGTGGAACTGCCTGGGACGCAGAGCAATTCTTTCCGATTGGTGGTGTAAAAAATCATTCATCTCCTCCCATTGTCATTCTAATCATTATGCGCATTTCATGATCCGGTCGTTGTATATGGTCCACGTCTGAAAAGGGACGGATGCTATGCCCGTTCACGCACAAATGTATGAGCAATCTTAGCTTATTTGTGTTAGCACCCCTAAAGTCTCTATTCCGTTTGGTTAGGATATACGAAAATATAAGATATATGTATATATATTTTAGCATGGGTGCAAAAAAACCTTTTGACTCCATTCCAGAAGCGTTCTCTTTTCTAACCTCACATGTGCAATTTCTGCCCCCAAATTCGGTTTTTTGTTTCAATGGTAAACAGAATATGAGTATCCCCTTTAAAATTAATTTACCCTCTAGAAAACTTACCTCTACATTTTAGGGGCCAACTTTTATAGTTTCTGCGATTTCAATATAAAATATCTCTTAAATCGAAGCTTTTGGTACGCTCCATTGCGATTAACTCTTTGCTTAGTAGTGTATTCGAATTCTTTGACACAGTTTCTTTTAGTAGTGTTTCGAAAACTTCTTGCTTTGTTCGAGCAATTGTGGACTTGTCCTAAACTGTTGTCGCTCGTGAATATCACGTCCTAACTACGGATTTTTTTTTTTCCTTGGTCTGTCTAAGATTTTTCCTGTTACCAGGGGGAGAAGTACTCATTCTATTTGACAAACTAAATGTCTCTCTATAAGTATAATTAAATTAATTTCTCGTGTTTTAAATAATAAGCTTGAGTTTTCCTTATTTTAAGAGTCTTTAACTATAAAAACTGGCTCCGTCAGATTCCAACTTAAACAGCGTAGTGATGCGCGCTTAACGAAGCCTTGAGCTTCGTCTCTGTTCTGGATATTAATTATCCTTTGGATGTAGTTTATGAAATGGATGTGATTAGCTGAGGAGGATAAGGACGTGGCAGTGGTTATAGTTAGGTCACTGATTTCTTCTGTGCAGTGGATTGAACCAAATAGTGTTGGGATTAATTAAGAGAAATGTTGCTCTTGTGTTGTACACAGCCATGGATCACACATTTTACACATGATGCCAACCTGCTAGTGTCAGGTCAATAAATATAAGACCTTTCATGATGAACCTCTAAGATTGGGGGGGGGGATTATATATTAGTACGAGTTAAAAACAACCATAGATTCGAGCCGTGTGGTAGTTTTTGGTGTTGACATTCCTTCACTCGATCTCTTTTTTTTTAAAGTAACACTTGTTAATTAACGGTAAGTTAATTATCCTTTTTTATATCGTTTTATGTAGGCAAATGCTGCTATCCCACCAAATGGCCCATTTTAAGGATGACTTCATTCCTAGCTCTTGCCCGATGGGGCGGAACACGACATAAAAACAATGACCATTGGGGCAACTAATAATGTCTGGCAAAGGCATTTGAATTCGAACCCTACGATGATTATTTTGAAATGGTAGGTTTCGCCCTTATACCCCCATTTCACAGTAGGAGATTGAATTGAATAGTAGTAGGATTACCTCGAGTTAGGATGAATGCAGTATAAAGAGTATAATGTGAGGCTCAAATACTCGTCGTGCGATTTTATCTAAAACACACATGATATCCACGAAATTTCCCCCATTTTTTTTGCCTCTGTCAATCTCTCCATTATGGAGCTGATTGCCAATTCTATGCTTCTATTTTTCCAGAAGCCGAATTAGCGGTTGTTGTGGAAGGAATTCCTTTCCAAATGGTTAACCAGTCTTTTATTGAAGATGTTCTCGAATAATTTCTCTAGAAGGGAGATTCGTCGGGAACACTCTTTCGTTGTGGGCTTCCTCTCCTTGGCTATATTTTATAGTCATTTAGGAAGTAGCCGGTGTTTATTTAAACAAGCATAGTATATTTTCCTCAACCCTTCCAGTCTGGTTTAATTTAGTTAGCCCCTTCTGGGCGAACGAGAGCAGTGCACTCGTCATTTCTTCGGTTGTTATTAGTTCACTTTTGCGGATGTCTCCTATGTGGTTATTAAGCTCGGCTTTTATATGACTCGAACTTTATCGAATTTTTCGCTTACGCTGAAAACTTTACTCCAGTTTTTGCAGCGTATTTGTTCGACTTTCTGTTTTGAAGGGGGCCGTTTCAATCATCTGACGATTTTCCAGAAATATTTTGGACAGGCTTTTTGGTAGAGTTCTCTGATTGCCTCATCCCACTGTTCTTTTTATTAGTATTACATCTCTTGACGTCCTTTCTCTCACCCATATGTGGTATAATTCTCTCGGTTCCATTTAGATGTCGAAATGATTTTGTGCTTTTGTAGGTCGCTTTTCTATCTACTCTGATCATGGTTTTATTTATTCTTGGTAGTTCCTCGACTATTTCTTCCAATTTAGTCTCCTGTAGATCGGGTAAAGTGTAATCATTTAGGTCTGCCTCATTTGATTCTATTCTTAGGATGCTTATATGATCGGGTGTAGGTGTAGGTTTTACGGGGTTAGACGATTTGTTAGAGAAATGCCGTGCTTTTTGGCTGTGATGATTGTTGTGAACTCTGTTGTCCGTCGGAAAGACTCTGGACGATGTTTGCGCCTGAAAAGATGTTTAAACACCGTCTATATATAACTCGTATGTGTGGCCACACCTTGTTTTGTATACAAACATGTATTCCACATGGAATCAGTTGACTAATCACATCAAAGTAGCCGATGTGCTCGTCAGATCCACACACGTCTGACGTGGAACGGTCTGGGACGCAAAGCTTTCTTTCATATTGTTGGTGTAAAAAATCATTCATCTCTTCCCAAGGTGCCATTGTCATTCTAATCTTTATACGCATTTCATTATCCGGTCGGTGTATATTGTCCACGATTGAAAAGGGACAGATGGTATACCCATTCACACACAAATGTATGAGCAATCATAGCTTATTTTTGTTAGCATCCCTAAAGTCTTTATACCATTTGGTTAGGATATACGAAAAGGATACGATATATGTATATATATTTTATTTTGGGTGCAAAAAAACCTTGTCTCCAATCCTGAAGCATTTTCTCCTATAACCTCAACTGAGCTATTCCTGCACAAAACTTTCAGTTTACTGACAGGGTATCCCCTTTAAAATAAATTTATTCTCTAGAGAAAACGGTAATATCTCGACTTCAACTCATAGAAAACGTACTTTTACATTCTATGGTAGTGGTACTTCCGTCCGCCCTCGCGAGTTTAATAATGGACTAGATTTATGCAAGGTTTGGTATGATATAAATTATACTTATTATACTACTTTTGAATAGTTCTTTAAACTTTAAAGAGATTCTACAAGTTATTAGTTTTTATAGTCTTGTCTTGGAGTCTAAATTGCACATATTTTAATATTTATATTGTCTATTGTAGTTGAGCGGTAGGTAGAGCTTTTGACGAGCCTTGAGCTTCGTCTATAATCTAGATACTATGATTTGGACGTAATTTATGAAATGGATGGGATTATCTTAACTCATCAGAGGATGGAAAGGACTTGGGAGCAGTTATAGCTAGGCCCCTGAGATTTTATAAGCTGTCTATTAAAGCAAAGAATAGGCAAATGCTAATTACCAAAGTTATCTTTCAAAGTCTATATATAACTCGTATGCGAGGTCATACCATGTTTTGTATAGAGACATGAATTCCACATGGAATCAGTTGACTAATCACATCAAAGTAGCCAATGTGCTCATCAGATCCACACACGTCCGACGTGGAACGGTCTGGGCACAAAAGTAAGATAGCGGGGTAGAGCAGCGTAGATCTTAGAACTGCATTGTAGAACTTGTTTTTATTTAGTATGAGTTTTCTATTTCGGTTTTCAACACTTTTTATCATCAGTATAACGTCACTTCTTCACCGTTGGCCAGGAGGCTAGCGTAGCTTGGACATCTTGCACAGCTGTTGGCTCTTTTGTTCTGGTTAATCATTTGCATAATTTCTTTGTTAATCTGCGATTAATCAGTTCCTGCATATTCCTAGTCCCTTCTTCCATGTAATCGTTAATGGAACTAAACCCTGTCTCCTAGTGCAGGCGCTCTTGGCGTCGTCCTCGCCTGTGTGTACTCTTATTTATGTACACGCATTGTGATCTTCTTCTTTCGGTCGTTTCGGACAGAGGGCGAGGGTTTCAAAATTCGATCTGATACGTGGGTCATTTACCGGGATGAAGTAATCTTCATTCTAGGTATATTACAATCCGTGGTGTAGGGATAGTGCTGATCACCAAAACTAGCATATGATGGTATTCTCCTTCCAATGGGGACTATCTTGCATTTCCCTTTGTTAGTTCTTTTTTCCATTTGGCCTCGTAGATGTTATAATCTTTCGATTTCTGGCGCCGCCATACAAGCCTGCATAGGCGCGTTACGACAAGGCCACTGTGTTATCTGGCTGAAAACATCCGTGCCTTGAATGGTGAGGCGTGTGGGGTCTATATGGGACATTTCTGCGGTCTCTAACCAGAATCAAGTGGGTGAGTTTGGATTTACTATTTGTAGTCTTTTGTTCTCGTGCCTGATCCTTTATTTCTACTTAACTGCCTCTGGTCTATGGTTCCCTTCTCCAAAATGGTTCTAGGTTTAACCATAGGTTCTTGCTAATAAACCTTATTAGAGGGGGGAGGTGAACTTTTTTGTTTTACAATATCCAATCAATTATTATATTAGCGACCAACATGCCTCAGTTACAGTTTATGATGTTATTAATTGTGATTTTGGATGGGAGAGGGGCACGTTTTTGTGGTTTGGCCCTCCCCCACTCATCTGTTGTGGTTGGGAAGAAGAGATTATATATTCGAGTGAGTTCAAAGACCACAACAGATTCGATCAGGTCTTCGACCAGTGCTGTGGTTTTTTTGTGTGACGAATTTTCAGGCGATCACATTTTCAAATTAACTTTCCTCGTGTGAATTAACGGTAAGGTAATTGAGGCACTTTATTTTGTTTGTGTTTAATCTTGACTCGCAAATTAGTGGGAGAAAACTGGCTCACTTAAACGTAGTTAAATTATTCGGTGATTCTACAGAAGAAAAATAGATCATTTGTAGCAATCTTTAATTCTTAACTTGTTTTTAAGAACCAACATAATGGGGTTAGGTTGAGTATTTTTTGTTTAGTCAGGTTAATTATATCGCTTAGTGTAGAATATTTTTAGTAAGATGTTAGCTACTCTGCTGTTTCGTAGAGAAAATAACTAATGGCCTAATCTTTAGTGAAAAATGACTGCTCTCTATGATGGTTGTTAAATAACTACTCGCATTCTCGCCTGAATATTATGATCGTTTCGAAGCTCTAATTCACGGCCAATTCGAAAAGAATATATTTGTAAACGTCGAGGAATTTAGGCTGAATTAGTTTTAACGAGAGGGATATTGAGGTCCCTCGAATACAAAATAAAATGAAGGAAATTTAACATCGGAATCGAATTTTAAAGCACTCAAAACCAAAGGTGCTTAAATAACCTACTACCTCTAACCCTCAATATACTAGTTTAATTAACATCACCTTAATAGGTAGTTCTTGCAATAAAACTATTTAATGTATTGAAAATACTAATTTGAAATGCTAATACCAAAAAAATAGTGCTTTACGCTGCTTATATATAGCAAAAGACAATTCCGATAGTGTTATAGATTAGCTTTCGTTTTTTTATTTTCACACTGCAAGGTTCACCGTTTTAATTTTAACACTTTCTTTATAAATATTCAACTAATAACTACAACTAACGCGAGTTTAGGAACTCTCGCCTGTTATCATTTCTTGGATGCAATTGACTTGGAAAAACAAAGCCCCCATACATTGGAGGGAGTCGACGCTAACGCTATTCGTGAGCTTTGGTGTTCGATTTCTTTACCCAATTTCATGAATTAAAGAGTATGTTTAGGGGAAGTGACCCATATGTGGTATAATTCTCTCGGTTCCATTTAGATATCGAAATGATTTTGTGTTTTTGTGGGTCGTTTTTCTATCTACTCTGATCATGGTTTTATTTATTCTTGGTAGTTCCTCGTCTATTTCTTCAAAATTAGTGTTCTGTAGATCAGGTAAAGTGTAATCATTTAGGTCTGCCTCATTTGATTCGATTCCTATTAGGATGCTTACATGATCGGGTGTCGGTGGAAGTTGTACGGGGTTAGACGGTTTGTAAGAGAAATGTCGTGCTTTTGGGCTGATCATTCTGTGCTGATTGTCTTGACCTCTGTCCGTAAGACGCTGGACGATGTTTGCGCCTAAAAAGATGTTTAAACGCCGTCCTCTCCCGTTGCTCGCCCGGTATCCTGATTCTTGGCATCTTGCATTGGATTGAGATGAAAGTGGGAATCGGCAAAACTTGCCTCTCTGGTGGTTGGCATCCAGTAGCTAACTAATATCATGCCTCCGAGCTCCATTTAATTCTTTATCGCCAAATACGATTCTTCCAGGTTCCTGATTTTCTTGTATGCCCCTTTTTTCTTTGCGATTCCTGGCCCATCATGGCGTCCTTCCTGTTTGTGGTCGGTCGGTATTAGCTTATAATTCCATATATTGATATCCTCGATGGTCATATTGAATCCGTTTACTGATATGAGGATTACATCACTCTTTTTTTTCTAAACATGTTCCCAAAATTTTAACCTTTTCGTGGTTTAACCATTGGTGTTCATTTGCAGTATTCGCAAGTTTGTTCTCTGAATGTTGATTTTCGGCCTTACTATTTGTGTTTTCCTTTGCGATTATTTATGTGGCGGATTTTCGTGGCCGCAATTCGAGTTTTCTCAATTTTCGCCATCCTTTCTAGACTTACACTTTCCTCTTTGGGACGTTACTAACTTGGTCTTGTGAACTTGTCTGATTAGTTGATTTTCTTTTCTTTGTTTTCCTGTTTGTTATTTGGTTATCCTCCTCGGTCGTTTTCGGTAGTATCCTTCTTCCTCCATTAGTTGAATATGTAGTTTTGTTTTGTCCTCGTTCGTTTCTTCCATTTCCTTGGACTCTCATAGCCATTTCCAAGGTCTCGAATATGAATTTAACCACCACTCATTTTAGCCCAAATCCGTTGAGACTCTATTTCCGTTTTTACTCATGCTTGGCTGGGTTCTCCTCTCCGGCTTTTTATTTGAGGGTATGTACCCGATATACCCGTTGCCATAGCAACAAGATCTATTCGAAGTTCTGGAGTTGTAGCCCAGAGTCGTCTGTTTCTTTTGAAGTGACCTTAAGTCCCTCTAGTTGGAGTAGAGGTCCATGTCCCCGACCCAAGCTTGGCATATTTTTCTTCCTTCTTGTTTTTCGCTGACTTTCTTTTTCATTTTTCTTTAAATTGATTTCCTGCTGAAAAATGACTGTTTGTCAAATTATTTAGGGGGTTATTTGTTTCGTTATGACGTTCGCCCTCCTCATGCTCTGGGTTTTGCCAGAATTATGGGTGGTACCGGTTGGGCCACTCCCGTGCGATGATTCGTGAGGTTTGGGGGTCCTGGCTGGCCCTCAGGGTCTGGTTGCCACTCCCTCCCCCTCAAGGGTTGACTCTTGGCCGAGTGGGCTTTTCCTCAGAGCTGCTTTCCTTAGCGGCCACAATGATGTCCATTTCCATTGCGAGACATTTGAGACGTGATGATTAGTTCAGTCACGGAGGTTTAGGTGGAAAATGGCGCCGCGTTTATTTATTATTCCGTTGAAAGGAAACAACATTGGTTTCAAAAGAATAATCGTTGATGTCTGCGTTAGGAATGACTCATTCCGTGGTTGATCAAAAGTACGTTTATAGATCAGCAACTAATTTCGATCCTTCCTTCGTTGTTCATCGTACCTTTCACTCGAGATCTTTCTCTTATCTTAAACTTTTGTAATTTTTCTTTTTATATACAGTAGCGGTGCTTAGGTTAGTTTAGGTTAGGGTTGGTTAGGTTAGGGTTGATTAGGTTAGCTTAGGTTAGATGTTTTTATCCTTAGGATCCAGTCAAAAAATGATTTTTTGCGGGGGGGGAGTAATAGTATTGCAAATGTATTTTTTTGTCATCCCTAAATTGTGTGAAAATGGTATAAATTACATTTTTACGACTATCTAAAAAAAATCTTCGAAAAATACAGATTTTCACTTGGTTTTGACTTAGTTCCTGTGATATTGATTCGAAATAATTACCCAGCCACATTGGTAATTGGAATCTCATCCTAGTTTATCATTTTCAAACGATTTTTTTAATTCAAATATGATTTGGGAGATTTTATATTGTCAATATTAACCCTTAATATTGCTGATGAATTTACCGTTCGCACATTGTTATGGGAAAATAAAACATTTTCAATTCATTTTTCAATTCGCCTTCAGGGCTACCAGTGTAACCTGGTGGCTGAGCTGATCGTATGACTATCATTCCTTTCATTCTATTGCTCTTGGACCATAATTCTTTTTCCTGTTGCTTCGCTAGTTACTTCTTCGATGTGTTCGTTCAATTTGTCAGCTTTTTGTTCGTTTATTAGCATTTTTTCTTCTTCTTCTTCTTTTGTACCATTGAATCACGGGAAGTTCCCGCAATAATGCTTCGTTGATTCCTTGCGGGAGGAGGTTGGAGTTCTTAGATTTACTTAAGATGGTTGGTTCTGTGGGATATTGTCGTGTGCGGAAGCTCTTCCTCTCTGATTGAGAGTCGCTTCGTTGTCTTTCTCCTGCTTGTTCTTCCATCGAATTCCTCTTCGGGTGATTTCTATTCTTTGTGCTTCTATTCAATTTGCTTGAATAACAACCGGTGGTTACCATATTGGCTGTGAGCGTGTAGTAAGCACGTCAAGGTCTTTGTCTTCATTCTTGGTTCCATATCTTAATTTACTCGGTGTTTTGGAAGGAGAATTACTACTTCGTTTTCCTTGTGACCATGCTTTTCGTTCTTCAGGGTGTGGGGGAGGGGGCTTCGAGTCTTCCATTTGTGGTTTCTTGTTGTTTTAGATCTCACTCATAAACCTTATTAGCGGGAAGGTTTGGATTTTACAATATACCATAAATTATTCAATTCACTTTATTTCTCCTTTGTCCCTTCCCGATCCATATGTCCCCCGTGGTTATGGGGTCCTCTTGTAAAAGACTTAATTATATGATACGACTATTCGCCCCTTCCCCCAGGCACAAACACAACGACTTGTTTTTTGGGGGGAAAGGAATAACGCATTTTGGAGGCATGTCCCTCCCCCGCTCCTCTGGTGGGGGTGGGGGATCAGCATTTTTCAATCAGAGAAATGCTAATTACAAAGGTTATCTTTTAAAGTCTCTATATAACTCGAAAGCGAGGTCACACCTTGTTTTGTATACAGACATGGATTCCACATGGAATCGGTTGAATAATCACATCGAAGTAGCCAATGTGCTCTTAAGATCCACGTACGTCAGAAGTGGAACTGGCTGGGATGCAGAGCAATTCTTTACGATTAGTGGTGTAAAAAATCATTCATCTCCTCCCATTGTCATTCTAATCCTTATGCGCATTTCATGATCCGGTCGGTGTATATGGTCCACGTCTGAAAAGGGACGGATGCTATGCCCGTTCACGCACAAATGTATGAGCAATCTTAACTTATTTGTGTTAGCACCCCTAAAGTCTCTATTCCGTTTGGTTAGGATATACGAAAATATAAGATATATGTATATATATTTTAGCATGGGTGCCAAAAAAAACCTTTTGGCTCCATTCCAGAAGCGTTCTCTTTTCTAACCTCAAATGTGCAATTTCTGCCCCCAAATTCGGTTTTCTGTTTCAATGGTACAGAATATCAGTATCCCCTTTAATATAAAATATCTCTTAAATCGAGGCTTTTGGTACTCTCCATTGCAATTAAACCTTTGCTTAGTAGTGTATTCGAATTCTTTGACACAGTTTCTTTTAGTAGTGTTTCGAAAACTTCTTGCTTTGTTCGAGCAATTGTGGACTTGGTCCTAAACTGTTGTCGCTCGTGAATATCACGTCCTAACTACGGATTTCTTTTTTTCCCTTGGTCTGTCTAATATTTTTCCTGTTACCAGGCTTTCTGCTCTTTTGGGAGCAAATGGGGGTGTTGTTTTAAAAATTTTCAACTTAGTACATTTAAATACTTAGTATTTTATTTATATTTTGGTGTATGTTATCCGTATTCATAATCAGTAGGGTCTAAGCCATATTTGGGTCAAAAAATTGTGATTTCTCGTGAGTTTTCTACGCATTTATCATGCGTAGAAAGGCACTTCGCCCCCGAGGAATTGGAGGCCAGCAGAGCTTGAAAATCCTGCACGGCCGCTGGATCTTTTGTTCTGGTGAATAATTTGAATGATTTCTTCGTTAATCTCTCAATTAACCAGTTCCTACATATTCCTAGCCCCTTCTTCGATGTAATCCTTAATGGGACTAAACCCCGTCTCCCAGTGCAGGCGCTCTTGGCGTCGTCCTCGCCTGTGTGTACTCTTATTTATGTACACGCATTGTGATCTTCTTCTGTCGGTCGTTTCTGACAGAGGGCGAGGGTTTCGAAATTCGATCAGAAACGTGGGTCCTTTACCGGGATGAAGTAATCTTCATTCGAGGTATATTACACTTCGTGGTGTAGAGATAGTGCTGATCACCAAAACTAGCATATGATGGTATTCTTGTTTCAATGGGGACCATCTTGCATTTTCCTTGGTTAGTTCTTTATTTTCCATTTGGCCTCGTAGATGTTTAGTCTTTTCGATTTCTGGCGCCGACATACAAGCCTGCATAGGTGCGTTACGACAAAGACACTGTATTATCAGGCTGAAAACATCCGCACCTTGAATGGTGAAGCAAGTGGGGTGTACAGGGGCATGGGACATTTCTGAGGTCTCTATTGAGTAGAGTGGATGAGCTTGGATTTACTATTTGTAGTCTTTTGTCCTTTCCTTGTGCTTGATACTTTATTTCTCACCAACTGCCTCTCGTTTGTGGTTCCCTTCTTCTATAAAATTGTTCCAGGTATAACCATAGATTCTTGCTAATAAACCTAATGGGGGGGGGACGTTTTTATTTTACAATATCCCATAAATTATTACAGTTGCTTCATCTTTCTATTGGCTTAACGACGAACATGCCTCGGTTACAGTTTATGATGTTATTAATTGTGATTTGGGGTGGGAGAGGGGCACGTTTTTGTGGTTTGGCCCTCCCCCACTCATCTGTTGTGGTTGGGAAGAAGAGATTATATATTCGAGTGAGTTCAAAGACCACAACAGATTCGATCAGGTCTTCGACCAGTGCTGTAGTGTTATTGTGTGACGAATTTTCAGGCGATCACATTTTCAAATTAACTTTCCTCATGTGAATTAACGGTAAGGTAATTGAGGCACTTTATTTTGTTTGTGTTTAATCTTGACTCGCAAATTAGTGGGAGAAAACTGGCTCACTTAAACGTAGTTAAATTATTCGGTGATTCTACAGAAGAAAAATAGATCATTTGTAGCAATCTTTAATTCTTAACTTGTTTTTAAGAACCAACATAATGGGGTTAGGTTGAGTATTTTTTTTTAGTTACGTTAATTATATCACTTAGTGTAGAATATTTTTAGTAAGATGTTAGCTACTCTGCTGTTTCGTGGGAAAAATAACTAATGGCCTAATCTTTAGGAAAAAATAACTGCTCTTTATGATGGTGGTTAAATAACTACTCGCATTCTCGCCTGAATATTATGATAGTTTCGAAGCTCTAATTCACTTGGTCATTAACACGGCAAATTCGAAAAGAATGTTTGTAAACGTCGAGGGAATTAGGCTGAATTAGTTTTAACGAAAAGGATATAGAGATCCCTGTTAAATTTGAGGCTTCGACTACAAAATAAAATAAAGGAAATGTAACATCGGAATCGAATTTTAAAGCACTCAAAACCAAAGGTGCTTAAATAACCTACTACCTCTAACCCTTAATATACTAGTTTAATTAACTCACCTTAATAGGTAGTTCTACAAGTTATTAGTTTTTATAGTCTTGTCTTGGAGTCTAAATTGCACATTTTAATATTTATATTGTCTATTGTAGTTGAGTGGTAGAACTTTTGACGAGCCTTGAGCTTCGTCTATATTCTGGATACTATGATTTGGACGTAGTTTATGAAATGGATGGAAAGAACTTGGGAGCAGTAATAGCTAGGCCCCTGAGATTTTATGAGCTGTGTATTAAAGCAAAGAATAAGCAAATAGTGTTAGGATTCATTAAGAGAAGCTAATTACAAAAGTTCTTTTAAAGTCTATATATAACTCGTATGTAAGGTCATACCATCTTTGGTATACAGACATGGATTCCACATGGAATCAGTTGAATAATCACATCTAAGTAGCCAATATGGTCATCAGATCCACACACGTCCGACGTGGAACGGTCTGGGGCGCGAAGCTTTCTTTAATATTGTTGGTGTAAAAAATCATTCATCTCTATCCAAGGTGGCATTGTCATTCTAATACGCATTCCATTATCCGGTCGGTGTATATTGTCTACGATTGAAAAGGGACAGATGGCATACCCGTTCACACCAAATGTATGAGCAATCTTAAACTTATTTTTGTTACCGTTTGGTTAGGATATACGAAAAGGATAAGATATATGTATATATATTTTAGTTTGGGTGCAAAAGAACCTTGTGGCTCCCATCCTGAATCATTCTCTCCTATAACTAGGCTATTTCTGCACCCAATTTTCAGTTTACTGAAAGAGTATCCCCTTTAAAATAAATTTATTCTCTAGAGAAAACGGTGGTATCTCGACTTCAACTCATAGTACATTTAAATACCTAATATTTTTTATGTATATTTTTGTGTATGTTATCGGTAGGGTTTTAGCCATATTTGGCTAAAAAGTCTTATTTCCTTATTTGGTATAGATTTTCTACGTATTTATCATGCGTAGAAGGGTACTTCAACACTGGGTTCCTTTATCCTGTCGCAAATTGGTTTCTCGGTACTTTTCCGATATACATTCGACACTGGGTTCCTTTATCCTGTCGCAAATTGATTCCCTCGTTGGTTTCTCCGTACTTTTCCGATAGACATTCAAAACAGGTTTTCCTTATCCTGTCGGAAGTTGGTTCACTGGTTGGTTTCTCTGTACTTTTTCGATAGACATTCAACACTGGTTTCTCGGTACTTTTCCGATATACATTCGACACTGGGTTCGTTTATCCTGTCGCAAATTGATTCCCTCGTTGGTTTCTCCGTACTTTTCCGATAGACATTCAAAACAGGTTTCCCTTATCCTGTCGGAAGTTGGTTCACTCGTTGGTTTCTCTGTACTTTTTCGATAGACATTCAACACTGGGTTCCTTTATCCTGTCGTGAAATGATTCCCTCGTTGGTTTACCGTACTTTTGCGATAGACAGATAAACATTCAACAAAGGGTTCCCTTACCCTGTCGAAAATTTTTTCACTTGTTGGTTTCTCCGTACTTTTCCGATAGACATGCAATGCAGGGTTTTCTTATGCTTTTGCAAATTGATTCACTTGTTGGTTTCTCGGTACTTTTACGATAGACCTTCAACACTAAGTTCCCTTTATCATGTCGTGAATTGATTCCATCGTTGGTTTCTCAGTACTTTTCTGATAGACATTTAACACGGTTCCCTTAGCCTGTCGCAAACTATTTCACTCGTTGGTTTCTCCGTACTTTTCCGATAGACATTCAACACAGGGTAGCTTTAGCCTCTCTCAAATTGATTCACTTGTTGGTTTCTCGGTACTTTTCTGATAGACATTCAACACTGGCTTTCTTTCTCCTGTCGTGAATTGATTCCATCGTTGGTTTCTCAGTACTTTTCCGATAGACATTCAACACAAGGTTCCCCTACCCTGTACAAATTGTTTCGCTCGTTGGTTTATCCGTACTTTTTCAAAAGACATTACACACAGGGTTCCCTTAGCCTGTCGTAAATTTATTCGCTCGTTGGTTTTTCGGTACTTTTTCGATAGCCATTCAACTCAGGATTCTCTTAGCCTGTCTCAAATTGAATCACTCGTTGGTTTCTCGGTACTTTTCCGATAGACATTCAACACAAGGTTTCCTTAGCCTGTCGCAAATTGATTCACTCGTTGGTTTCTTCGTACTTTTCCGATAGACATTCAACACTGGCTTTCTTTCTCTTGTCGTGAATTGATTCCATCGTTGGTTTCTCGGTACTTATCCGATAGACATTCAACACAGGGTTCCCCTACCCTGTCTCAAATTGTTTCCCTCTTTGGTTTCTTGGTACTTTTCCGATAGACATTCGACACAGGGTTCTCTTAGCCTCTCTTAAATTGATTCACTCGTTGGTTTCTCGGTACTTTACCGATAGACATTCAACACTGGCTTCCTTTATCCTCTCGTGAATTGATTCCTTCGTTGGTTTCTCGGTACTTATCCGATAGACATTCAACACAGGGTTCCCCTACCCTGTCTCAAATTGTTTCGCTCTTTGGTTTCTCGGTACTTTTCTGAAAGACTTTCAACACAGGGTTCCCTTACCCTCTCTCAAATTGATTCACTCGTTGGTTTCTCGGTACTTTTCCGATAGACATTCAACACTGGCTTCCCTTAGCCTGTCTCTTTGTTTCACTCGTTGGTTTCTCAGTCTTTTTCCAAGAGACATTCAACACAGGGTGCCCTTAGCCTCTCTCGTATTGATTCAATTTTTAGTTTCTCCGTTGGTTCCCGATAGACATTTAACACAGGGTTCCTTTACCCTCTCTCAAATTGATTCGCTCGTTGGTTTCTCCGTCCTTTTCCGATAAACATTCAACACAGGGTTCCCTTAGCCTGTTGCAAATTATTTGACTCGTTAGTTTCTCGGTACTTTTCCGATAGACATTCAACACAGGGGTCCCTTAGCCTGGCGTGAATTTATTCCCTTGTTGTTTTCTCGCTACTTTTCCGATAGACATTCAACACTGGCTTTCTTTATCCTTTCTTGAATTGATTCCTTCGTTGGTTTTTCGGTACTTTTACGATAGACATTCAACTCAGGGTTCCCTTAGCCTGTCTCAAATTGTTTCACTCGTTGGTTTCTCCGTTCTTTTCCGATAGACATTCAACACAGGTTTCCCTGACCCTGTGTCAAATTGAGTCCCTCGTTGGTTTCTCGGTACTTTTCCGCTAAACATTCAACACAGGGTTCTCTTAGCCTGTCGCGAATTCTAGTTATATTACACTGCGTGGTGTGGAGATAGTGCCGATCACCCAAACCGTCATTTTTGAGATTTGGCCCTTTCCCGTTAATCTGTTGTGGTTGGAAAGAAGAGATTATATATTAGAGTGGGTTCAAAGACCCACAACAGATTTGATCAGGTTTTCGACTAGTGGTGTGGTTTCTGTGTCACACGCTTTCAAGCGATTATATTTCAAAGGTAATTGAGGCATTTAGCATAAAACTGGTTCACTTGCACGTAGTCAAATCATTCGGCGATTCTACCGAAAAAAATAATGCTCTGCTCCAATGTCAGGTTGTAATCCGTCTATTTTCCTCTCTAACCCAATCCAGCTTCCGAGGGTAGTTGTTGTTCCGTCCTTCTTCGAGAGTTTAATAATGTACTAAATTATACCTTTTATACTACTTGGTAGTAGTTCCTTAAATTTAAATAAGATTCTAGAAGTTAATAGTTTTTATAGTCTTGTCTTTGTGTCTAAATTGCACACATTTTAATATTGATATTTTCTATTGTAGTTGAGGTAGTAGAGCTTTTGACGAGCCTTGAGCTTCGTCTATATTTTGGATACTATGATTTGAACGTAGTTCATGAAATGGATAGGATTATCTGAACCCATCAGATGATGGAAAGGACTTTGGAGCAGTTATAGCATTTCTCATCAAGACAAATGCTAATTACATAGGTTATCTTTCAAACTCTATATATAACTCGTATGTGAGTTCACACATGTTTTGTATACAGACATGGATTCCAGATGGAATCAGTTGAAAAATCACATCAAAGTAGCCGATGCGCTCCTAAAATCCACACACGTCAGAAGTGGAACTATCTGGGACGCGAAGCTTTCTTTCGAATTGGTGGTGAAAGAATCATTCATCTCCTCCCATGGTGTCATTGTCATTCCAATCCCTATGCGCATTTCATTATCCGGTAGGGGCCGGCACATATTGGAGGCGTGGCCATCCTACCTCCCGTTGGGATTGTTGGGAGGGGGTGGGATTTATATATTATTAAAAGTTAAAAACAACCTATAGATTCTATCATGCGTTCGAACTGTGTAGTAGTTTTGGTGTTGAGATTTTTTCAATGTCCATATTTCATTCCAAAGAATCCCTTCAAAATGATAGATAATACAATATGATCTGAAGCCAATTTACAATGTGACTGTAGTCCAGTCACATTGACAGCCATCTTGTCATCGATAGCTTCATTTGAACCACCTAAAAAATGGAGTTAGATAGATAGGCTATTTCTTTTTAGCTTGTTTTTAGGTTAGGTTAAGATGGAGGTTTGTTGTGATTTGTATCCTTTCGGATGATTTCATTTACAGGGTGTCTCGTTCAAGTTCTTCAACCTCATTCGGGTTCGTTTGACACTAGTTTTTTCGTTTTCTGAGTTGGCACCCATAGAAGAACGCTGCTTTGTTTCCATTTGCCTCGCTCTGATCCACCTTTCTGTGCTTTTCTAAGTGTTTTTATCTGTTCTAGTTCACGAGTCATTTAGCCTTGATCTGCTTTGGCTTTTCTGTTTTATGACTAAATTAATAGGCTTTATGGTGCCTATTCGGAATTTTTCCTGCTTCTTTGTATTTAGCTATGGTTGACTACATAGATTTTTAGGTTCGTACTCGTTGCATTTGTAGTTCTGTTGTTTGCATATGCAATGGAGGATAAGGGAGGCGTATACATAGTAGAGTTGGTGGCACCATTGTCTGGTTTGGTAAAGATTTCGGATTTTTGTAGTGAGGTCTCGATGCTCAACAAACCATACAAACATTCTTCCATTATTGTTTACTTTGCACCCCAAAACTCAATTTACCATTAAAATAGAACACCGAAATAGTATCCGCTTTAAAAAGAATATAGTCTGTAAAGAAATCGGTAATAACTAGACTTATAGAAAACGCACTCCTGCTGCTTAATGGCTAACTCTTTTATTTTGGGCGAATTCAATATTATTTCTTAAATCGAGTCTTTTAGTGCTCTCCATTGCAAGTAATTCTTATTCTTAAATTTTTATTATTTTTATTGTATTTTATTAATTTTATTTTGTATTATTTTTAAATATTAGTCTAAAATTATTGATATTATTTGAATATTATTAAGATTATTATAATTATTAATATTCTAATATTATTAGTATATTAATATTATTCTAATATTACTATTATTATTCTAATATTATTAGTAGTATTTTAATGATTATTTTTATTATAATGTTTAGTATTATTTTTCCGATAATTAATTTTGGGTTTAATAAATAAATTGGGGTCTGATAATTAAATTGGGGTCTGATAATTGAATTGGGGTCTGATAATTAAATTTGGCATTATTTTAAACTCTGTTATTTTACACTCGTTTTTGTTTAGAAATTAGGACTTTTTTGGGTTTGAATATTAATTTTGGGTTTGAATATTATTAAATGTGGTTTTGATTTCATGTATGGGTTTGATTTTAAATTAGGTGGCAGGAAACTATGGCTAGTCAAATCAATTTGTGTTTCCTTGATTCAAATTGGTACCTGAAAGGATGTGGATAGGGGAACAGGCTTTGTTATTACTCTAGGCTTTTAACAATAGGCTTTGTTTTGACTGTAGGCATTGTTATGATTCTAGGCATTGTTATGACTCTAGGCATTGTTATGACTCTAGGCATTGTTAGGGAAGTGTTAATGAATAGGCTTTGTTATCACAGCCGTGTCTGTAAATAAATTTATATGCTTTAAATGAAATATGGGTTTAGTCTGGATTACTGTCTGTTAAGCTTTGATTTCGGTTTTAGGCTTTGATTTCCCCTTTAGGCTTTGATTTCCCCTTTAGGCTTTGATTTTGGCTTTAGGCTTTGTAATCACAGCCCTGTCTGTAAATGAATTGAGGTGCTTTGAATGAAATAGCGGTTTGGTCTGGATTACTGTCTGTTAGGCGTTGATTTTGGCTTTAGTCTTTGATTTTGGCTTTAGACTTTGATTTCGGATTTATGCTTTGATTTTATCTTTAGGCTTTGATTTTGGCTTTAGGCTTTGATTTCGGCTATAGGTTTTGATTTCGGCTTTAGGCATTGTAATCACAACCGAGTCTGTAAATAAATTGAGGTGCTTTCAATGACATAGGGGTTTGGTCTGGTTTACTGTCTGTTAGGCGTTGATTTTGGCTTTAGTCTTTGATTTTGGCTTTAGTCTTTGATTTTAGCTTTAGTCTTTGATTTTGGCTTTAGGCTTTGATTTTGGCTTTAGTCTTTGATTTTGGCTTTAGGCTTTGATTTTGGCTTTAGGCTTTGATTTTGGCTTTAGTCTTTGATTTTAGCTTTAGGCTTTGATTTTAGATTTAGGCGTTAGGTTTTGTTATGACGTTAGGTTTTGTAAAGAAATTAGACTTTATTATGACATTAGGCTTTATTATGACATAAGGCTTTATTAAGACATTAGGCTTTATTATGACATTAGGCTTTATTATGACATTAGGCTTTGTTATGACTAGGTGTTGTTATGACTAGGTGTTGTTATGACTAGGTGTTGTTATGACTAGGTGTTGTTATGACTAGATGTTGTTATGACTAGGTGTTGTTATGACTAGGTGTTGTTATGACTAGGTGTTATGAAATTAGGTTTTGTTAAGACTGTAGGCATTAAGAGGGTAGGCATTGTTAAGACTGTAGGCATTGTTAAGACTGTAGGCATTGTTAAGACTGTAGGCATTGTTTGCACTGTAGGCATTGTTGGCACTGTAGGCATTGTTTGCACTGTAGGCATTGTTTGCACTGTAGGCATTGTTTGGACTGTAGGCGTTGTTTGGACTGTAGGCGTTGTTGGGACTGTAGGCGTTGTTGGGACTGTAGGCGTTGTTTGGACTGTAGGCATTGTTTGGACGGTAGGCATTGTTTGGACTGTAGGCATTGTTAGGAAAGTGTTAATGAATAGGGAAGTGTTAATGAATAGGGAAGTGTTAATGAATAGGGAAGTGTTAATGAATAGGGAAGTGTTAATGAATAGGGAAGTGTTAATGAATAGGGAAGTGTTAATGAATAGGGAAGTGTTAATGAATAGGGAAGTGTTAATGAATAGGGAAGTGTTAATGAATAGGGAAGTGTTAATGAAAAGGGAAGTGTTAATGAAAAGGGAAGTGTTAATGAATAGAGAAGTGTTAATGAGAAGGGAAGTGTTAATGAATAGGCTTTGTTATCACAGCCGTGTCTGTAAATAAATTTATATGCTTTAAATGAAATATGGGTTTGGTCTGGATTACTGCTGTTAGGCTTTGATTTTAGCTTTAGGCTTTGATTTCAGCTTCAGGCTTTGATTTCGGCTTTAGGCTTTGATTTCGGCTTTAGGCTTTGATTTCGGATTTAGGCTTTGATTTCGGCTTTAGGGTTTGATTTCGGCTATAGGCTTTTATTTCGGCTATAGGCTTTCAAAGACCACAACAGATTCGATCAGGTCTTCGACCAGTGCTGTAGTGTTATTGTGTGACGAATTTTCAGGCGATCACATTTTCAAATTAACTTTCCTCATGTGAATTAACGGTAAGGTAATTGAGGCACTTTATTTTGTTTGTGTTTAATCTTGACTCGCAAATTAGTGGGAGAAAACTGGCTCACTTAAACGTAGTTAAATTATTCGGTGATTCTACAGAAGAAAAATAGATCATTTGTAGCAATCTTTAATTCTTAACTTGTTTTTAAGAACCAACATAATGGGGTTAGGTTGAGTATTTTTTTTTTAGTTACGTTAATTATATCACTTAGTGTAGAATATTTTTAGTAAGATGTTAGCTACTCTGCTGTTTCGTGGGAAAAATAACTAATGGCCTAATCTTTAGGAAAAAATAACTGCTCTTTATGATGGTGGTTAAATAACTACTCGCATTCCCGCCTGAATATTATGATAGTTTCGAAGCTCTAATTCACTTGGTCATTAACACGTCAAATTCGAAAAGAATGTTTGTAAACGTCGAGGGAATTAGGCTGAATTAGTTTTAACGAAAAGGATATAGAGATCCCTGTTAAATTTGAGGCTTCGACTACAAAATAAAATAAAGGAAATGTAACATCGGAATCGAATTTTAAAGCACTCAAAACCAAAGGTGCTTAAATATCCTACTACCTCTAACCCTTAATATACTAGTTTAATTAACTCACCTTAATAGGTAGTTCTACAAGTTATTAGTTTTTATAGTCTTGTCTTGGAGTCTAAATTGCACATTTTAATATTTATATTGTCTATTGTAGTTGAGTGGTAGAACTTTTGACGAGCCTTGAGCTTCGTCTATATTCTGGATACTATGATTTGGACGTAGTTTATGAAATGGATGGAAAGAACTTGGGAGCAGTAATAGCTAGGCCCCTAAGATTTTATGAGCTGTGTATTAAAGCAAAGAATAAGCAAATAGTGTTAGGATTCATTAAGAGAAGCTAATTACAAAAGTTCTTTTAAAGTCTATATATAACTCGTATGTGAGGTCATACCATCTTTGGTATACAGACATGGATTCCACATGGAATCAGTTGAATAATCACATCTAAGTAGCCAATATGATCGTCAGATCCACACACGTCCGACGTGGAACGGTCTGGGGCGCGAAGCTTTCTTTAATATTGTTGGTGTAAAAAATCATTCATCTCTATCCAAGGTGGCATTGTCATTCTAATACGCATTCCATTATCCGGTCGGTGTATATTGTCTACGATTGAAAAGGGACAGATGGCATACCCGTTCACACCAAATGTATGAGCAATCTTAAACTTATTTTTGTTACCGTTTGGTTAGGATATACGAAAAGGATAAGATATATGTATATATATTTTAGTTTGGGTGCAAAAGAACCTTGTGGCTCCCATCCTGAATCATTCTCTCCTATAACTAGGCTATTTCTGCACCCAATTTTCAGTTTACTGAAAGAGTATCCCCTTTAAAATAAATTTATTCTCTAGAGAAAACGGTGGTATCTCGACTTCAACTCATAGTACATTTAAATACCTAATATTTTTTATGTATATTTTTGTGTATGTTATCGGTAGGGTTTTAGCCATATTTGGCTAAAAAGTCTTATTTCCTTATTTGGTATAGATTTTCTACGTATTTATCATGCGTAGAAGGGTACTTCAACACTGGGTTCCTTTATCCTGTCGCAAATTGGTTTCTCGGTACTTTTCCGATATACATTCGACACTGGGTTCCTTTATCCTGTCGCAAATTGATTCCCTCGTTGGTTTCTCCGTACTTTTCCGATAGACATTCAAAACAGGTTTTCCTTATCCTGTCGGAAGTTGGTTCACTGGTTGGTTTCTCTGTACTTTTTCGATAGACATTCAACACTGGTTTCTCGGTACTTTTCCGATATACATTCGACACTGGGTTCGTTTATCCTGTCGCAAATTGATTCCCTCGTTGGTTTCTCCGTACTTTTCCGATAGACATTCAAAACAGGTTTCCCTTATCCTGTCGGAAGTTGGTTCACTCGTTGGTTTCTCTGTACTTTTTCGATAGACATTCAACACTGGGTTCCTTTATCCTGTCGTGAAATGATTCCCTCGTTGGTTTACCGTACTTTTGCGATAGACAGATAAACATTCAACAAAGGGTTCCCTTACCCTGTCGAAAATTTTTTCACTTGTTGGTTTCTCCGTACTTTTCCGATAGACATGCAATGCAGGGTTTTCTTATGCTTTTGCAAATTGATTCACTTGTTGGTTTCTCGGTACTTTTACGATAGACCTTCAACACTAAGTTCCCTTTATCATGTCGTGAATTGATTCCATCGTTGGTTTCTCAGTACTTTTCTGATAGACATTTAACACGGTTCCCTTAGCCTGTCGCAAACTATTTCACTCGTTGGTTTCTCCGTACTTTTCCGATAGACATTCAACACAGGGTTCCTTTAGCCTCTCTCAAATTGATTCACTTGTTGGTTTCTCGGTACTTTTCTGATAGACATTCAACACTGGCTTTCTTTCTCCTGTCGTGAATTGATTCCATCGTTGGTTTCTCAGTACTTTTCCGATAGACATTCAACACAAGGTTCCCCTACCCTGTACAAATTGTTTCGCTCGTTGGTTTATCCGTACTTTTTCAATCAAAAGACATTACACACAGGGTTCCCTTAGCCTGTCGTAAATTTATTCGCTCGTTGGTTTTTCGGTACTTTTTCGATAGCCATTCAACTCAGGATTCTCTTAGCCTGTCTCAAATTGAATCACTCGTTGGTTTCTCGGTACTTTTCCGATAGACATTCAACACAAGGTTTCCTTAGCCTGTCGCAAATTGATTCACTCGTTGGTTTCTTCGTACTTTTCCGATAGACATTCAACACTGGCTTTCTTTCTCTTGTCGTGAATTGATTCCATCGTTGGTTTCTCGGTACTTATCCGATAGACATTCAACACTGGCTTTCTTTCTCTTGTCGTGAATTGATTCCATCGTTGGTTTCTCGGTACTTATCCGATAGACATTCAACACAGGGTTCCCCTACCCTGTCTCAAATTGTTTCCCTCTTTGGTTTCTTGGTACTTTTCCGATAGACATTCGACACAGGGTTCTCTTAGCCTCTCTTAAATTGATTCACTCGTTGGTTTCTCGGTACTTTACCGATAGACATTCAACACTGGCTTCCTTTATCCTCTCGTTAATTGATTCCTTCGTTGGTTCCTCGGTACTTATCCGATAGACATTCAACACAGGGTTCCCCTACCCTGTCTCAAATTGTTTCGCTCTTTGGTTTCTCGGTACTTTTCTGAAAGACTTTCAACACAGGGTTCCCTTACCCTCTCTCAAATTGATTCACTCGTTGGTTTCTCGGTACTTTTCCGATAGACATTCAACACTGGCTTCCCTTAGCCTGTCTCTTTGTTTCACTCGTTGGTTTCTCAGTCTTTTTCCAAGAGACATTCAACACAGGGTGCCCTTAGCCTCTCTCGTATTGATTCAATTTTTAGTTTCTCCGTTGGTTCCCGATAGACATTTAACACAGGGTTCCTTTACCCTCTCTCAAATTGATTCGCTCGTTGGTTTCTCCGTCCTTTTCCGATAAACATTCAACACAGGGTTCCCTTAGCCTGTTGCAAATTATTTGACTCGTTAGTTTCTCGGTACTTTTCCGATAGACATTCAACACAGGGGTCCCTTAGCCTGGCGTGAATTTATTCCCTTGTTGTTTTCTCGCTACTTTTCCGATAGACATTCAACACTGGCTTTCTTTATCCTTTCTTGAATTGATTCCTTCGTTGGTTTTTCGGTACTTTTACGATAGACATTCAACTCAGGGTTCCCTTAGCCTGTCTCAAATTGTTTCACTCGTTGGTTTCTCCGTTCTTTTCCGATAGACATTCAACACAGGTTTCCCTGACCCTGTGTCAAATTGAGTCCCTCGTTGGTTTCTCGGTACTTTTCCGATAAACATTCAACACAGGGTTCCCTTAGCCTGTTGCAAATTGTTTCACTCGTTGGTTTCTCGGTACTTTTCCGATAGACATTCAACATAGGGTTCCCTTAGCCTGTTGCAAATTGTTTCACTCGTTGGTTTCTCGGTACTTTTCCGATAGACATTCAACATAGGGTTCCCTTAGCCTGTTGCAAATTGTTTCACTCGTTGGTTTCTCGGTACTTTTCCGATAGACATTCAACATAGGGTTCCCTTAGCCTTTCGCAAATTGTTTCACTCGTTGGTTTCTCTATACTTTTCCGCTAAACATTCAACACAGGGTTCTCTTAGCCTGTCGCGAATTCTAGTTATATTACACTGCGTGGTGTGGAGATAGTGCCGATCACCCAAACCGTCATTTTTGAGATTTGGCCCTTTCCCGTTAATCTGTTGTGGTTGGAAAGAAGAGATTATATATTAGAGTGGGTTCAAAGACCCACAACAGATTTGATCAGGTTTTCGACTAGTGGTGTGGTTTCTGTGTCACACGCTTTCAAGCGATTATATTTCAAAGGTAATTGAGGCATTTAGCATAAAACTGGTTCACTTGCACGTAGTCAAATCATTCGGCGATTCTACCGAAAAAAATAATGCTCTGCTCCAATGTCAGGTTGTAATCCGTCTATTTTCCTCTCTAACCCAATCCAGCTTCCGAGGGTAGTTGTTGTTCCGTCCTTCTTCGAGAGTTTAATAATGTACTAAATTATACCTTTTATACTACTTGGTAGTAGTTCCTTAAATTTAAATAAGATTCTAGAAGTTAATAGTTTTTATAGTCTTGTCTTTGTGTCTAAATTGCACACATTTTAATATTGATATTTTCTATTGTAGTTGAGGTAGTAGAGCTTTTGACGAGCCTTGAGCTTCGTCTATATTTTGGATACTATGATTTGAACGTAGTTCATGAAATGGATAGGATTATCTGAACCCATCAGATGATGGAAAGGACTTTGGAGCAGTTATAGCATTTCTCATCAAGACAAATGCTAATTACATAGGTTATCTTTCAAACTCTATATATAACTCGTATGTGAGTTCACACATGTTTTGTATACAGACATGGATTCCAGATGGAATCAGTTGAAAAATCACATCAAAGTAGCCGATGCGCTCCTAAAATCCACACACGTTAGAAGTGGAACTATCTGGGACGCGAAGCTTTCTTTCGAATTGGTGGTGAAAGAATCATTCATCTCCTCCCATGGTGTCATTGTCATTCCAATCCCTATGCGCATTTCATTATCCGGTAGGGGCCGGCACATATTGGAGGCGTGGCCATCCTACCTCCCGTTGGGATTGTTGGGAGGGGGTGGGATTTATATATTATTAAAAGTGAAAAACAACCTATAGATTCTATCATGCGTTCGAACTGTGTAGTAGTTTTGGTGTTGAGATTTTTTCAATGTCCATATTTCATTCCAAAGAATCCCTTCAAAATGATAGATAATACAATATGATCTGAAGCCAATTTACAATGTGACTGTAGTCCAGTCACATTGACAGCCATCTTGTCATCGATAGCTTCATTTGAACCACCTAAAAAATGGAGTTAGATAGATAGGCTATTTCTTTTTAGCTTGTTTTTAGGTTAGGTTAAGATGGAGGTTTGTTGTGATTTGTATCCTTTCGGATGATTTCATTTACAGGGTGTCTCGTTCAAGTTCTTCAACCTCATTCGGGTTCGTTTGACACTAGTTTTTTCGTTTTCTGAGTTGGAACCCATAGAAGAACGCTGCTTTGTTTCCATTTGCCTCGCTCTGATCCACCTTTCTGTGCTTTTCTAAGTGTTTTTATCTGTTCTAGTTCACGAGTCATTTAGCCTTGATCTGCTTTGGCTTTTCTGTTTTATGACTAAATTAATAGGCTTTATGGTGCCTATTCGGAATTTTTCCTGCTTCTTTGTATTTAGCTATGGTTGACTACATAGATTTTTAGGTTCGTACTCGTTGCATTTGTAGTTCTGTTGTTTGCATATGCAATGGAGGATAAGGGAGGCGTATACATAGTAGAGTTGGTGGCACCATTGTCTGGTTTGGTAAAGATTTCGGATTTTTGTAGTGAGGTCTCGATGCTCAACAAACCATACAAACATTCTTCCATTATTGTTTACTTTGCACCCCAAAACTCAATTTACCATTAAAATAGAACACCGAAATAGTATCCGCTTTAAAAAGAATATAGTCTGTAAAGAAATCGGTAATAACTAGACTTATAGAAAACGCACTCCTGCTGCTTAATGGCTAACTCTTTTATTTTGGGCGAATTCAATATTATTTCTTAAATCGAGTCTTTTAGTGCTCTCCATTGCAAGTAATTCTTATTCTTAAATTTTTATTATTTTTATTGTATTTAATTAATTTTATTTTGTATTATTTTTAAATATTAGTCTAAAATTATTGATATTATTTGAATATTATTAAGATTATTATAATTATTAATATTCTAATATTATTAGTATATTAATATTATTCTAATATTACTATTATTATTCTAATATTATTAGTAGTATTTTAATGATTATTTTTATTATAATGTTTAGTATTATTTTTCCGATAATTAATTTTGGGTTTAATAAATAAATTGGGGTCTGATAATTAAATTGGGGTCTGATAATTGAATTGGGGTCTGATAATTAAATTTGGCATTATTTTAAACTCTGTTATTTTACACTCGTTTTTGTTTAGAAATTAGGACTTTTTTGGGTTTGAATATTAATTTTGGGTTTGAATATTATTAAATGTGGTTTTGATTTCATGTATGGGTTTGATTTTAAATTAGGTGGCAGGAAACTATGGCTAGTCAAATCAATTTGTGTTTCCTTGATTCAAATTGGTACCTGAAAGGATGTGGATAGGGGAACAGGCTTTGTTATTACTCTAGGCTTTTAACAATAGGCTTTGTTTTGACTGTAGGCATTGTTATGATTCTAGGCATTGTTATGACTCTAGGCATTGTTATGACTCTAGGCATTGTTAGGGAAGTGTTAATGAATAGGCTTTGTTATCACAGCCGTGTCTGTAAATAAATTTATATGCTTTAAATGAAATATGGGTTTAGTCTGGATTACTGTCTGTTAAGCTTTGATTTCGGTTTTAAGCTTTGATTTCCCCTTTAGGCTTTGATTTTGGCTTTAGGCATTGTAATCACAGCCCTGTCTGTAAATGAATTGAGGTGCTTTAAATGAAATAGCGGTTTGGTCTGGATTACTGTATGTTAGGCGTTGATTTTGGCTTTAGTCTTTGATTTTGGCTTTAGACTTTAATTTCGGATTTATGCTTTGATTTTATCTTTAGGCTTTGATTTTATCTTTAGGCTTTGATTTTGGCTTTAGGCTTTGATTTCGGCTATAGGTTTTGATTTCGGCTTTAGGCATTGTAATCACAACCGAGACTGTAAATAAATTGAGGTGCTTTCAATGACATAGCGGTTTGGTCTGGATTACTGTCTGTTAGGCGTTGATTTTGGCTTTAGTCTTTGATTTTGGCTTTAGACTTTAATTTCGGATTTATGCTTTGATTTTATCTTTAGTCTTTGATTTTAGCTTTAGTCTTTGATTTTGGCTTTAGGCTTTGATTTTGGCTTTAGTCTTTGATTTTGGCTTTAGTCTTTGATTTTGGCTTTAGGCTTTGATTTTGGCTTTAGGCTTTGATTTTAGCTTTAGGCTTTGATTTTGGCTTTACGCTTTGATTTTGGCTTTACGCTTTGATTTTGGCTTTAGTCTTTGATTTTAGCTTTAGACTTTGATTTTAGATTTAGGCGTTAGGTTTTGTTATGACGTTAGGTTTTGTAAAGAAATTAGGCTCTCATGACATTAGGCTTTATTATGAAATTAGGCTTTATTATGACATTAGGCTTTATTATGACAGGCTTTATTATGACATTAGGCTTTATTATGACATTAGGCTGTGTTATGACTAGTTGTTGTTATGACTAGGTGTTGTTATGACTTGGTGTTGTTATGACTAGGTGTTGTTATGACTAGGTGTTATGAAATTAGGTTTTGTTAAGACTGTAGGCATTAAGACTGTAGGCATTGTTTGGACTGTAGGCATTGTTTGGACTGTAGGCATTGTTTGGACTGTAGGCATTGTTTGGACTGTAGGCATTGTTTGGACTGTAGGCATTGTTTGGACTGTAGGCATTGTTTGGACTGTAGGCATTGTTTGGACTGTAGGCATTGTTTGGACTGTAGGCGTTGTTTGGACTGTAGGCGTTGTTGGGACTGTAGGCGTTGTTGGGACTGTAGGCGTTGTTGGGACTGTAGGCGTTGTTGGGACTGTAGGCGTTGTTGGGACTGTAGGCGTTGTTTGGACTGTAGGCGTTGTTTGGACTGTAGGCGTTGTTTGGACTGTAGACATTGTTTGGACTGTAGACATTGTTTGGACTGTAGACATTGTTTGGACTGTAGGCATTGTTAGGAAAGTGTTAATGAATAGGGAAGTGTTAATGAATAGGGAAGTGTTAATGAATAGGGAAGTGTTAATGAATAGGGAAGTGTTAATGAAAAGGGAAGTGTTAATGAAAAGGGAAGTGTTAATGAAAAGGGAAGTGTTAATGAAAAGGGAAGTGTTAATGAAAAGGGAAGTGTTAATGAAAAGGGAAGTGTTAATGAAAAGGGAAGTGTTAATGAATAGGCTTTGTTATCACAGCCGTGTCTGTAAATAAATTTATATGCTTTAAATGAAATATGGGTTTGGTCTGGATTACTGTCTGTTAGGCTTTGATTTAAGCTTTAGGCTTTGATTTAAGCTTTAGGCTTTGATTTCGGCTTTAGGCTTTGATTTCGGCTTTAGACTTTGATTTCAGCTCTAGGGTTTGATTTCGGCTATAGGCTTTGATTTCGGCTATAGGCTCTTATTTCGGCTATAGGCTTTGATTTCGGCTATAGGTTTTGATTTCGGCTTTAGGGATTGTAATCACAGCCGAGTCTGTAAATAAATTGAGGTGCTTTCAATGAAATAGGGGTTTGGTCTGGTTTACTGTCTGTTAGGCGTTGATTTTGGCTTTAGTCTTTGATTTTGGCTTTAGTCTTTGATTTTGGTTTTATTCTTTGATTTTGGCTTTAGGCTTTGATTTTGGCTTTAGGCTTTGATTTTGGCTTTAGGCTTTGATTTTGGCTTTAGTCTTTGATTTTGGCTTTAGTCTTTGATTTTGGCTTTAGGCTTTGATTTTGGCTTTAGGCTTTGATTTTGGCTTTAGGCTCTGATTTTGGCTTTAGTCTTTGATTTTAGCTTTAGGCTTTGATTTTGGATTTAGGCGTTAGGTTTTGTTATGACGTTAGGTTTTGTAAAGAAATTAGGCTCTCATGACATTAGGCTTTATTATGAAATTAGGCTTTATTATGACATTAGGCTTTATTATGACAGGCTTTATTATGACATTAGGCTTTGTTATGACTAGGTGTTGTTATGACTAGGTGTTGTTATGACTAGGTGTTGTTATGACTAGGTGTTGTTATGACTAGGTGTTGTTATGACTAGGTGTTGTTATGACTAGGTGTTATGAAATTAGGTTTTGTTAAGACTGTAGGCATTGTTAAGACTGTAGGCATTGTTGGGACTGTAGGCATTGTTGGGACTGTAGGCATTGTTGGGACTGTAGGCATTGTTGGGACTGTAGGCGTTGTTGGAACTGTAGGCGTTGTTGGAACTGTAGGCGTTGTTTGGACTGTAGGCGTTGTTTGGACTGTAGGCGTTGTTTGGACTGTAGGCATTGTTTGGACTGTAGGCATTGTTTGGACTGTAGGCATTGTTTGGACTGTAGGCATTGTTTGGACTGTAGGCATTGTTTGGACTGTAGGCATTGTTTGGACTGTAGACATTGTTTGGACTGTAGGCATTGTTTGGACTGTAGGCATTGTTTGGACTGTAGGCATTGTTTGGACTGTAGGCATTGTTTGGACTGTAGGCATTGTTTGGACTGTAGGCATTGTTTGGACTGTAGGCATTGTTTGGACTGTAGGCATTGTTTGGACTGTAGGCATTGTTTGGACTGTAGGCATTGTTTGGACTGTAGGCATTGTTTGGACTGTAGGCATTGTTAGGGAAGTGTTAATGAATAGGGAAGTGTTAATGAATAGGGAAGTGTTAATGAATAGGGAAGTGTTAATGAATAGGGAAGTGTTAATGAATAGGGAAGTGTTAATGAATAGGGAAGTGTTAATGAATAGGGAAGTGTTAATGAATAGGGAAGTGTTAATGAATAGGGAAGTGTTAATGAATAGGGAAGTGTTAATGAATAGGGAAGTGTTAATGAATAGGGAAGTGTTAATGAGAAGGGAAGTGTTAATGAATAGGCTTTGTTAACACAGCCGTTGCTGTAAATAAATTTATATGCTTTAAATGAAATATGGGTTTGGTCTGGATTACTGCTGTTAGGCTTTGATTTTAGCTTTAGGCTTTGATTTCAGCTTTAGGCTTTGATTTTGGCTTTAGGCTTTGATTTTGGCTTTAGTCTTTGATTTTGGCTTTAGTCTTTGATTTTGGCTTTAGTCTTTGATTTTGGCTTTAGGCTTTGATTTTGGCTTTAGGCTTTGATTTTGGCTTTAGGCTCTGATTTTGGCTTTAGTCTTTGATTTTAGCTTTAGGCTTTGATTTTGGATTTAGGCGTTAGGTTTTGTTATGACGTTAGGTTTTGTAAAGAAATTAGGCTCTCATGACATTAGGCTTTATTATGAAATTAGGCTTTATTATGACATTAGGCTTTATTATGACATTAGGCTTTATTATGACATTAGGCTTTGTTATGACTAGGTGTTGTTATGACTAGGTGTTGTTATGACTAGGTGTTGTTATGACTAGGTGTTATGAAATTAGGTTTTGTTAAGACTGTAGGCATTAAGACTGTAGGCATTGTTAAGACTGTAGGCATTGTTAAGACTGTAGGCATTGTTGGGACTGTAGGCATTGTTGGGACTGTAGGCGTTGTTGGGACTGTAGGCGTTGTTGGGACTGTAGGCGTTGTTGGGACTGTAGGCGTTGTTGGGACTGTAGGCGTTGTTGGGACTGTAGGCGTTGTTTGGACTGTAGGCATTGTTTGGACTGTAGGCATTGTTTGGACTGTAGGCATTGTTAGGGAAGTGTTAATGAATAGGGAAGTGTTAATGAATAGGGAAGTGTTAATGAATAGGGAAGTGTTAATGAATAGGGAAGTGTTAATGAATAGGGAAGTGTTAATGAATAGGGAAGTGTTAATGAATAGGGAAGTGTTAATGAATAGGGAAGTGTTAATGAATAGGGAAGTGTTAATGAATAGGGAAGTGTTAATGAATAGGGAAGTGTTAATGAATAGGGAAGTGTTAATGAATAGGGAAGTGTTAATGAATAGGGAAGTGTTAATGAATAGGGAAGTGTTAATGAGAAGGGAAGTGTTAATGAGAAGGGAAGTGTTAATGAATAGGCTTTGTTATCACAGCCGTGTCTGTAAATAAATTTATATGCATTAAATGAAATATGGGTTTGGTCTGGATTACTGCTGTTAGGCTTTGATTTTTGCTTTAGGCTTTGATTTCAGCTTTAGGCTTTGATTTCAGCTTTAGGCTTTGATTTTGGCTTTAGGCTTTGATTTCGGCTTTAGGCTTTGATTTCGGCTTTAGGCTTGGATTTCGGCTTTAGACTTTGATTTCGGCTATAGGCTTTGATTTCTGCTATAGGCTTTGATTTCTGCTATAGGCTTTGATTTCTGCTATAGGCTTTGATTTCTGCTATAGGCTTTGATTTCGGCTATAGGCTTTGATTTCGGCTAT